>JAYESA010000005.1:210729768-210732268 GCA_036927795.1 Iris macrosiphon | reverse complement strand
TATTCTGGCACAACACGGGACACTGATTGATATTTCTGGATTCATTTACTTGCGACACGTACATTTCATGTTTCTGGCCCCTATTCTGGAATCACTACAGGCATCACCTACAGGCATCACTCATGTTCAGGCTGGACTCATCTTGATTTGCGTGTCGGGTCTTGGATCCACTTATATTAGTCGGGGCGGGGAAATACTCGAGTAGACATGTAAATATTTCCATCTGGAATCATCAGGCATCACTCCCTCTGGTCTAATCTGGAATGATAGCAGCCGCGCACCCAGTGCGCGGTGAGCCGTACTTACCCCTAGCCGTTTATATATCGAAACAAGTATTTCAAAGACACCGGGTTCATTCTTTATAGTCTGGACTCTCATGCATTTCTTGACTTGTCTCACTTACATATTTCTGGACTTGACTCACTACATGTTTTTCATGCTGGATTCACTACACGTTCATGTGCACGGACTTGATCTTAGCTTAGATTTTCTGTATCTTGTAGTTATTACTATCTTGTTCTGATATCCATGCATCTTTACCTTTATGCACCAGTTATACATATTTTCTTGTTTCATACTTGCTTTATTCTTCTTGCTACTTGCTATAACTGTTTTATAGTTTTTATCATTTAAATGGAACTGCTGTTAGAGATGTACTTGCTCCAGTCCTGACTGGACATATTTTTCAGAGTATCCGGAGGAGTGGTGTCCAACGTTTTATGGACCTGAGCCTGTCGATGGTGCAGACAGGGACCCTCTAGTTTATGGGTAATTTTCGGGTTGGTAGCCGGGATCACTGAGACCTTGTTGTTGTTTTTATTAGCTTTTAGCACCGGATTTGTCTTCGGTTTTGGTTTGAGACCTTGTATTGTATATTATTTTGGATGATATATTATTATTATTGATGTTGTGGTTGTTGTAGTAGTTGTTGGTTAGACTTTATAGTTGTTAGTCTTCTCTGTGTTATCTTATCGTGCTTAGATTCGTGATTGAGTACTTGATTTATCATTATGATATTGCTCCTCCGTTTGGAGTTGAGATCTTGACATGTTTATATATTGTTTGTGTGGTTGCCCTCCTTTTGGAGAGGTCATGGCCGATTTTTGTGTGAGATTGTTATCTAGATAGTTGACCTAGACAGCGTTCTACCGCCGATGCTGCGGCGTAGGCTGGACGTACCCACGACTCATGCCCGATTTTCCTGGTGCGGGTCATGACGCATTTTTGGTGGCGGCCCATGCAGGTCTCGATTCGCAATTAGTACGATATCGTGGTGGTACAACAACTTAGTTGTACTGCTGCGAGCCTGCCCTAGGATATAGGATCTAGGATCTAGGATGAGTGTGTACTCAATCACGACTAGGAACAATTCCAATCTAATTATTCTAAAATTGTTTTCTTTTGAAATATTACTGTCCTTCTTTGATGATATCGTATCTTGTGCCCGTATTGACTTCTTTTGATCTGTGTTCAGGATGCCTCCGAAGACACGATCCCATCGTACCGTTCCAGCAGTTGCCACTGAGAGGTCTGCTACCTCTCGTCCAGCTCGTATTCAGGCAGCTGCTACCGCTCTACTCACCACTCCTGCGGTTGAGGGAGCATCTGCTTCTCTCGGGGATCCTCCTTCACCTGTCGATCCGAGGACTACCCCAGTCGTTCCGGTGGTTCCTCCACCACTTCCTGCTCCAGTAGATGCCGCGCAGTTGTTTGCGTTCTTCAGGGAGATGATGGACGCGCAGCACCGTCAGGTGGATATGATGAGGCTGGGCATTGAGAACGCCCACCAGGTGGCCATGACGGCAGTGGATAGGGTGGCACAGATTCAGCCACAGGCAGATGAGATTCAGCGCCCGAGGCCGGAAAGTATTATTGACTTCCAGAGGATGCGGCCCAAGGAGTTCCGTGGTACAGAAGGGATCCTGTACGCTGATGACTGGATAGAGAAGATTGAGTGCATCTTCAGGCTGGCACAGATTCCAGACAGCATGCAGATAGAGGCAGCGGGCAGTCAGATGTTCGACCTCGCCTTGACATGGTATCGCACAGATACGAGGATTGCGGCGCTAGGGCTTACTTGGGAGGCTTTCAAGAGGCTTTTTAAGGAAAAGTTTTTCCCAGATGTGGCGCTCAGTGCTTTGGAGAGCCAGTTCGAGGCACTCGTCCAGGGGAGCATGATGGTGGACGAGTACGCAGCAGAGTTCTGCCGTCTGGGCAGATTTGTGGATGGCTTGAGTGAGGCAGCTAAGGCGAGGAAGTTTCACAAGGGCTTGGTTATGGCGATCAAGTCTTTGACCAGGAGCGACCGCGAGGTAACTTTTGAGCAGATAGTAGAAGATGCTCAGAGAGAAGAGGATGACTTGGAGCTCAAGTCCAAGAGAGGCAGGGATGATTCAGGCAGTGCCAGTGGTAGTGCGGGACCAGCTAAGCGTCCCTATGTACAGAAGGCAGCGCAGCAGGATCAGGATCAGAGGGTGCCCACTTGTGCCTACTACAGGAA
>JAYESA010000005.1:210697268-210724768 GCA_036927795.1 Iris macrosiphon | reverse complement strand
AGCCTGTCGATGGTGCAGACAGGGACCCTCTAGTTTAGGGGTAATTTTCGGGTTGGTAGCCGGAATCACTGAGACCTTGTTGTTGTTTTTATTAGCTTTTAGCACCAGATTTGTCTCCGGTTTTGGTTTGAGACCTTGTATTGTATATTATTTTGGATGATGTATTATTATTATTGATGTTATGGTTGTTGTAGTAGTTGTTGGTTAGACTTTATAGTTGTTAGTCTTCTCTGTGTTATCTTATCGTGCTTAGATTCGTGATTGAGTACTTGATTTATCATTATGATATTGCTCCTCCGTTTGGAGTTGAGATCTTGACAGGTTTATATATTGTTTGTGTGGTTGCCCTCCTTTTGGAGAGGTCATGGCCAATTTTTGTGTGAGATTGTTATCTAGATAGTTGACCTAGACAGCGTTCTACCGCCGATGCTGCGGCGTAGGCTGGACGTACCCACGACTCATGCCCGATTTTTCGGGTGCGGGTCGTGACAAACCCCCTGGCCGGACCTCCCCTTCCCTGGCCGGACCTCTTCCCCCCTGGCCATAATAGTAGCTCCCCCGGCAACATCGTCATCATCACCACCATTACCATATCATGTACATCATCATCCTCATCACACCATCGTCGTCATCACCCTCGTCGTCCTCGTCATCATCATCATCATCGTCCTTGTCATCACAATTGTCCATGTCATCGTCCTCGTCGTCATCATCACCTCCATAGTCATTGTCGTTATTATCGTCATCACCAACGCCATCGTCATCAACATCATCATCATGATCGTCAACATTATCATCATCCCTATCATCCTCATCCATGTAATCACCATCATCTCATTATCGTCATCATCATCATCTCATCACTGTCATCATCATTATCTCATCATTGTCGTCATCATCATCATTAGTCATTATCACCCTTAACCATCACCCTTAGCAACCTCAATCATCGTCATAATCCTTGTCATCGTCGTCATTATCATCGTCGTTATCATCAACAACACCCATCATCAACTTCTTACCCTCGTCATCGTGTTTATCGTGGACCGTCACCCTTTCCAGACAACCCGCAGCAGTCACCCCCGATTCTCGTGCCTGTGCGCGCTGACCCCGAAGAGCTATTGGATCATTCTGCGCGACTTCTGGAGCAGGTTATTAGGACTACGCAGCTTCTTGCCAGGCAAGTATACCTTGCCTTTATTGTACTGTTTAAATCTCAGTTATTATTTAGCTGCCTGTTTATTGTTTTAGCTATTATAACTGTGCGCGTCCGAGAGAGACTCGGGTGCAGTCAACGAATGCGTTGACGTTAGGACGTGCGTCTGACCTAGTATCTAGTAGACCCACCTAGAGTTATGGAGTTATCGGTATGAATCCCAGGCCCTGACATATTTCTTACACGTGTTGTGCGTCTCATGTAGGGCACAGACTTGCGTATGCGGTTGGCCACCTGTACGTGTAAGTCGTACGACGGATAGGGTATAACTGCTAATAGTGATGCATGTTAGAAGACTTAGCAGTTATTAGTAGGCGGAGCATAGACTAGCATGGTACGATGGTCCCATCCTTGTCCTTGTTTGGTTGTAAGGTTGGGCTATTGCTCTAACGATAGACTATGAGCCAGAGTTACGACGCCTCGGCGTAGTAGCTAAGGCGTGTTGTGGTGACAACATGCTTAGATCATTGGGCGGGGAGGACAACTAGTAGGCGTATGGGACACCCACTTCCTTTATTCAGATTCCCCGTTCGACGGAACGGTATAGACGTTATACTATGTAGATTCTCCGTTCTTCGGAGCGGTATGGACGTTATATTATTCAGATTCTCCGTTCTTTGGAGCGGTATGGACGTTATATTATGCAGATTCCCCGTTCTTCTGAGCGGTATGGTCGTTATATTATGTATCTTGTTATGTCCCTCTGAGGACCTGGCCCTTTCCAGGTGTATTGTTCATGAGTATTCGCAGGAGCGTAGATCCGGACTTGTTACGTATATTGCGATAAGGTCTTCTCTTCGAGCCCGTGATTATTAGTTGATATTCTTATATTGCATTCATCTTGTTTACCTTTATTCTGGTTCGGTAGTGGATTTGTTACCATCCGACTACCATCAGTAGATACTTTATATTAAGATCTAGTTATAAATATTGGTTATTCATTTATATATGATTTATGTGGATGAGATTTAGTTATGTCCTGTGACATATATGTTTACCACTTGTGAATTGTTATTCATATTACAGCGTACGTATGTTGTGGTTTCCATATATTGGAGTACCATATTCATACGGCTGGTATGCTTACGTGTCCTGGTCCTACGTATTTTGGGACTGGGGCATAACATATTTTTAGTGGTGGCCCATGCAGGTCAAGAGCATATTGTCTCGGTTACGTTACTGTACCGAGCAAGCATGCACCTAGGATTAGAGTATAGGATCTCATCACAACTGACTATGACTCATCCTTCTTCCAATCTATTCTATTTGAATAATTGTATCCTGCTTGATTCATGTGCTTCCCTATTAGTTGTTTGAGTGTAGCCTTCTCCTAGAATATAGAAGTCCATGTTATTAGATAATAAGTAGGGTAACCTTCCTTTCAAGAATACAACTCGAGTATTGACACATCCCTAAGTTTAGAACATCTAATGAAACCCTAGCACCCTTACCTATAGATTGATGTACCATTACCCCTCGATATATGTATGAAGACTTGAGAGTGGTATAGACACTACTAGAGTAGTTAGAAAGTTGACCATAAGGTTTGACCCTAGTATTGAGGAACCAATAGAAACATAAGGTTAAATATTAGGGCTAACCTAGCTTTTTATGGTAAGATGGTACTAGAGAACTACAACTTTAGCTTCTTGTCTTATAGTAGCCGAACAATACCTTAGGAAGCCAAGAGGAATAAACTAATATTTCCCTTGATCATACCTCGAACACAGAGATAATATATCACCTTCCCTTAGTAAATCATGACATTATCTAGAGTCTTCCTATTTAGTTTAATGACTTGTTCCTCTGAACCCTAATGCTCGCTAGTTGTGCGACGACTAACTAGGTTCTTCTATTCTTCATCTTCCAATTCGTGCCACCTAACATTTCTGATTTTAGGCCAAGTGATATTCCTTTATGTTAAGGATATATAGTTTGTCATGTCCCAGTCCCAAAATACGTAGAACCATGAATACGTGACACACCAGCTACGTATTCAACCAGACTCTGGTCTGACTCGAATACGTATAAGCTGTAATATAAAAGGGCACTATCTAGATATCCCATAAATGTAAACCTCTATGTCTCAATCCACAATGTACAGCAGTATACAAGAAAGAGCTATATGTGCTAGAGTCGGCCGCCCAATAACACACTAACTCGAATAGACTCGAGAAGAAGTATGAGTCTATAAAAACTAGGCTACAACAGCAGATGAAATAAACAATATAAAATAACCATAATGTCGGTAGATATAATGTGAGTACCTGGTACCATGCCCGCAAGACATGCAACTCCAACAGCAACTCCAAATGCTCCGTAATCACCTATGCTGCAAAACTTTGAATTTGAATTTTGCTAGGATATATAGTTTTCTAGGATGATAATTATAATCTTGAACTTTGAATTTTGTTCATGGTAGTTAGAATTTGATAGTTTGAGTTGTTCCTTTAGATTGTGGTTTGATTATTCTTAGTTTTAAATCATGTAACATGTACCCCACCTCAATATAGATTATATCCTCTTTTCCCCTTGAAGACCAGTAGCTTTTTCATTCATACTATTGACACTTGTTCTATAAGCACTATGATTAAGACTTAAGATGGTCATTACCTATATAATGCAACAGGAGACCCTAATAAGTACCAAGTTCTTTTCCGTATATACCCCAATAAGAGTTATACCTTATTATTTTGCAGGATCCCCTTAAGACTATCACAATATTAGTTAATATTTTCAGTTGGGTAGTATGCCTCACAACCTAGTAACACATAGTCCTCTTGCCTCATTAATGTAGTGTAACTGAATGACATAAACTGTAGACTTGCATAAGAAGACAATGTTTATTCGGACTGTAGAACTTAGAGGCCCATACCCCTATTTTGTCGACTAGCGACTTAGACAACGAGTTAGTATGACAACTGTAGAGATTGTAGAGTCTTACTTGTTATTTGTTTTATCTTGTTTTTGTGAACTTGAATTATTTTGTACCTCCTTTCATCATAATCCAACGTATTTATATATTCTAAACTATCGTAATTTATGCTGCTATTTTATAGCCTAGTTTTGCAAGCTTATTCTTTTAGCGAGCTTGTTCATGAAATATGTTTTATTGGGGACGCCTACTAATACATTGTCTAAATCAGAATCAGTGTATTAGGGTCTAGAGAACCTTAGTGCTCTTGGTTCGCCCTTCGTATGACTACTTTACGTGGATTGAGATATATAGTTGACTAGTAGACGAATATACCTGCCTATAGACATGTTTGAGCATATCGTATCGGTTACATAACTGTTCCAATATGAACATGCGAATAGAAATTTACCAAAATAGGATTTCAATCCACAACTGCCCTGACAACTCACCTTTTTGAATTCTTTAATCTCCTTGAACCTCGTACTTGTAGTATATTACCATCCCCCTTGAACTCTTTATTATTGTTCTCCGTCTTCCCTTATTTCAGAAAGACGAAATCTCGTGCTTAGTATAAGTTTGATATACAGAGAGTACTAGATATACACAATATGCCAATCATATTACTATATGATTGTCTTTTATAGCTGATTAAGGGTATATCATAGGTGATATATTTGGTGTTTAAATTTTTGAGGATTGAGTAACATGATTAAGTAAATTTGAGGAATAAAATTTCTTAAATGTAAGAGCCTTATGTGATAAATGGGTAAATTCTAAGTTGAGTAGCAGTTGTATTGTCAGCTTGAGAGGAATTTCTTTTAGATTGTGATCGAGCAAAATTAGATTGAAAGGTTCAAGTCATTTTAATTTTTAAAATTTTGGAAGAATGAGTAAGATGGTGAGGATCAATGAATTTCAAAAACCGGGATATGACGAACCAAATATTTATACCTTGAGCACTTGATTTAAATTTGGAGTATTGAAGGTTGAACCATCGATTTAAATCTGGAGGAAAATAAAATAGAACTCTAAATATGAACATGGTCGGATCGAATTCCAAATTCGATGATTTGAATTAAGAATTAAATTTTTGAGGGTTGGATCACCTATTTGAAATATTGAGGATGTAAATTGAAATAAAATATGAAGAGTACGAAATTCACAAGTTGAAAATAAAAATAAAATGTGGTTATAATCATTTTTAGAGGAGATTATGATAATTGAAGATTGCGATATAAATTTTTAATATGGGATGTCATATAAATTTGAATTAGATTTGGATGTGGATTATTTAATTTTAAAATTGAGAAGATAGTGTAATGTGTTGAGGATGATCTAAATCAATGGTTAATCTAATTTAAAAGTGATCGCGATTGACTTGAATAAGTTTTAAAAAATTAGAAGAGATCGCGATTGACTTGCCTGATGTACAAATGTGAAGGATTTAACCCTAATTAGGCCTTATTTTAATTTCGAGGACGAAATTATTTTAAGTTGGGTAGATTGTAAAGCCCCTCACCCAAAATTAGGTCTACTTGGCATAGATAGAGAAACTAGGGCTAGTTTGAACCCAAATAGAAATAGAACACGGTATTTATTTAATTTTGTATTGTTTATGACACGTAGCGCACCTTACCGTTGTTTCGATAATTGGAGCACCTCACTAGCCATTGTCTATCTACAAATTTTACAATATTGTCCTAGACATGCCCGTCTACCATTCTGACCTTAGTGTGACTTATAAATATGCTTTCTTGTGCTATATTTTAGTCGCACAACATTCGTCGCAGACATTTATAATTATTCTAAATAAAATATGACTTTGTACCCCTGTTTGTTCCAATCGAAATTGGAGACACAAACTTGACCCGTTTTGTGCAACCCGAATATTAATATTCTGTACTGAATCCCCTGTGTCCATGACACTTGTGTCCCACCTAATTTTACCCCCATGTACTCCTAATTAAATCCAAAACACCATGTGCGGTAATTTTAATTAATTTAATCCCAAATTCCATCCTTATGCAATTTCCTAATTGTTGGGCAGTTTTATGCAAAAATGCATAGAGGTGTCCACACCATTGAATAATACGTGAAGAAACCCAATTTTCTCTTCACATAAATTTTTCTATAATTTTCGGGATGTGCAACGCGCAACATCGCCCCCGTTATTTTAAATCTATCCTTGCATTTAAATAATGCAAATTCTAGCCCTCCAAACATCCCCAAGTGAGCCCAAGGCCCATCCCAAGGAGAGTGTTGACCAAGTCAAACTATTCCTAGGTCAACCCAACCCCATGTGCATATAAATACATCATTTCTCTTACTTTTTCCTTTTGTTATTCCTAAACCTAAATTACATCAGCCGACCCCCCCCCCCCAACTCATATTCTTCTTCTTCCTCCTTCCCATAACTGGAGCCCCGACCCCCGGAGCAACCGTGCCGTCCACCACGACCTAGACCGGAGCTCCGCCTGCCCTCTCCATCCCAAGCACAGCTCCTAGTCGACCACCTCGCCACCACAGTCATCGGTCACCACAGCCGAGCCGCTCCCGATCCTCCTCCACGTTCTCCCTCAACCACCGCTAAGACCTCCCAGTCCTCCGCCTCCACACGACAACCAACCCGCGGCCGTCCCTGAATACCCGTCGAGCCGCGGACCGCCTGAGAATACCCCGCAGTCATCTCCTCCTCTCCACTCCTCCTCGACGGAGTCGACACAGGCCACAACCCCGCTGAACATCCTGACCCCGCCTGAGTCTCCCTCTCGACGACTTCACCTCCACCTTCTTCTCCGGTGAACCCCACCTCCATCTCCTCCGCCTCGCCTGAGCCGTGACCACCTGAACCACGGCCACAACGTCGCCACACCACCAGCACTTCACCACCTCCCCCCATCCCTGACCCCGACCACAGCCTCCTCTCCACCCTATCACCAACCCCCTGGTCGGACCTCCCCTCCCCTGGCCGGACCTCTTCCCCCCTGGCCAGAATAGTAGCTCCCCCGGCAACATCGTCATCATCACCACTATTACCATATCATGTACATCATCATCCTCGTCACACCATCGTCGTCATCACCCTCGTCGTCCTCGTCATCATCATCCTAGTCATCATCATCATCCTTGTCATCACCATTGTCTACGTCATCATCCTCGTCGTCATCATCACCTCCATAGTCATCGTTGTTATCATCGTCATCACCAACGCCATCGCCACCGATATCGTCATCATCCCCATCATCATGATCGTCAACATTATTATCATCCCTATCATCCTCATCCATGTAATCATCATCATCTCATTATCGTCATCATCATCATCTCATCACTGTCATCATCATTATCTCATTATTGTCGTCATCATCATCATTAGTCATTATCACCCTTAACCATCACCCTTAGCAACCTCAATCATCGTCATAATCCTTGTCATCGTCGTCATTATCATCGTCTTTATCATCAACAACACCCATCATCAACTTCTTACCCTCGTCATCGTGTTTATCGTGGACCGTCACCCTTTTTAGACAACCCACAGCAGTCACCCCCGATTCTCGTGCCTGTGCACGCTGACCCCGAAGAGCTATTGGATCATTCTGCGCGACTTCTGGAGCAGGTTATTGGGACTACGCATCTTCTTGCCAGGCAAGTATACCTTGCCTTTGTTGTACTGTTTAAATCTCAGTTATTATTTAGCTGCCTGTTTATTGTTTTAGCTATTATAACTGTGCGCGTCCGAGAGAAACTCGGGTGCAGTCAACGAATGCGTTGACGTTAGGACGTGCGTCTGAACTAGTGTCTAGTAGACCCACCTAGAGTTGTGGAGTTATTGGTATGACTCCCAAGCCCTGACATATTTCTTATACGTGTTGTGCGTCTCATGTAGGGCACAGACTTGCGTATGCGGTTGGCCACCTGTACGTGTAAGTCGTACGACGGATAGGGTATAACTGCTAATAGTGATGCATGTTAGAAGACTTAGCAGTTATTAGTAGGCGGAGTATAGACTAGCGTGGTACGATGGTCCCATCCTTATCCTTGTTTGGTTGTAAGGTTGGGCTATTGCTCTAACGATAGACTATGAGCCAGAGTTACGATGCCTCGGCGTAGTAGCTAAGGCGTGTTGTGGTGACAACATGCTTAGATCATTGGGCGGAGAGGACAACTAGTAGGCGTATGGGAGACCCACTTCCTTTATTCATATTCCCCGTTCGACGGAACGGTATGGACATTATACTATGCAGATTCCCCGTTCTTCGGAGCGGTATGGACGTTATATTATTCAGATTCTCTGTTCTTTGGAGCGGTATGGACGTTATATTATGCAGATTCCCCGTTCTTCGGAGCGGTATGGACGTTATTATATTATAGCGCCCTGGTATGGGGGCATATGTGGCATATACTAGCCAGTTGTCACGATTGGTGAATTACGTCAACATATGTCTAGCCTACACTTTCCGATACACTCAAATTGTCCTCAAGTTGTATTTCACTTAGATTGTTAGGTCACCCTTGAGTTTTTACAGTATTTACTTTATGGAATGCTTTTATGTATCTTGTTATGTCCCTCTGAGGACCTGGCCCTTTCCAGGTGTATTGTTCATGAGTATTCGTAGGAGCGCAGATCCGGACTTGCTACGTATATTGCGATAAGGTCTTCTCTTCGAGCCCGTGATTGTTAGTTGATATTTTTATATTACATTCATCTTGTTTACCTATATTCTGGTTCGGTAGTGGATTTATTTCCATCCGACTACCATCAGTAGATACTTTATATTGAGATCTAGTTATAAATATTGGTTATTCATTTATATATAATTTATGTGGATGAGATTTAGTTATGCCATGTGACATATATGTTTACCACTTATAAATTGTTATTCATATTACAACGTACGTGTGTTGTGGTTTCCATATATTAGAGTGTCATATTCATATGGCTGGCATGCTTACGTGTCGTGGTCCTACGTATTTTGGGACTAGGCGTGACAATGACACAGGTAGTAATTCAGATCTATTTCTAGATACTGATTTCTAAGTTTTTGGTGGTCAACCCAAACTGTACCTAGAGCTATTCTAGGGTCTCAAGTATAGCTTTTAAGTGTTGTATAGCCTGTATTCTATAGAGTTACTACACTCTTTCACACTTGTCATTTGTAGATATATAAACTTTACAAATGTGCAATTCAATTACAGTTTATTTTCTTCAAAGGATCATATCCTTTAAATTCTAGAACTCTGTGATAGTTCCAATTCTATCACTTCCTCTTGGTATCGATCTTCCTTTGACACGATGCAAATGATGGTTAACTTAGTTACTATATTTTTTTATAAGACTTTATTTGGCTCTTTGAAACAAATCGATTAATGTACCACAACAAAAACAAGAAATGAGCACTAAATCCAGTGAGCCAGTAGTCCAATGACATAATCAATCTATTAGGGACTAAGTCAAATAGGGATTTGATGGAGGTAAGCGATTCAAAATCAGTCTTAATCACACTAGGGCTCACATCAACCCATCCAAAGTGTTGTTATCCTAAGTAGGTTGACACTCGCCTACTGTTATCCTATATATGTTCAATAGTCAAAAGTCTATGACAAATAAAATGGGGACATCCCACGAAATAGGCCAAAAGTATTTACAAAATCAAAAAAATTAGAGAGGATGTCTATACTATAAATACAAGAAAAAATTATATACTGCTAGATAGTTAATCGTGTTTGTGTGTCTGTGTCGCGTCAGTGTGTGTGTATGTATGTGTGTCAAGTTAGTGTCAGTATGTCTGTGTCATGTCAGCAAGAGGGGGATATGGATAGGGTTACCTGACCCTCTGATCGAGGAGGAGGGTAGTCGGGGTCGAGAAGGCCGAGGGGGGTCGTCGAGGCCGAGGGGCGCCGGGGCAGGGGGCCGGGGGGGCTTCGGGGCCGAGGGGCGCTGGGGCAGGGGCCTAGGGTGGTTGCTGGGGAGGGGTCGTGGTCGCCAGGGAGGGAGGGGTGCAACAGATTTTTGGGAGAGGGGGAGATCGAGAGAATGGGGGGAAATAAAAAACTCAAAACCCTATATTAACTTTTTAGCGATGTGTAAAACCCCTAATCCTAAAAACCGTATTAACCCTTTTTAATAAATTAATAATTAAATTGTAATAATTATGAGCTAAATAGAAGAAATAGATTTTATTTAATTTTTATTTTAGGTGTTCATGCATTTAGGGGATTTATGGGGCCACTATAAATTTTTTCTAATTTATTTCATGTAGAAGACCCTTTGGACAGTTGCTAGCTTAATGGTATGCAATAATATTAATTCTAGAATTCTAGAATTTTTCTATGTAAATATATATATATATATATTAAATAGAAAAAAAAGATTGGAAAAGAAAAAAAAGTAAAAAAAAAAGAAAAAAAAATCCCTAATGGATCTACCTACCCGTTAACCCTCTATCCTAAAATCCGCTAACCCCATAGCCCTAAGACCCAACTACCCGCACCCCTTTGGATTTTGCAAACAGCACCAGCATAAGAACTCAACCTCGCACAGTACGAGTCCCCCGCGCGCAGGAAGTCTCACCCCACCCTCCTTCCTATATATATTCACCGCCTACCAAAACCCTAACCCTAGATTATTTCTCCATCTTCTCCTGAGCCGCGTCGCCCTCAGCCTTCGATCGCGCCGCCGCTGTCCACCCAGACCGCCGAAAACCGATCGCCGACGACCGCGTGACGCGCAACCCACTGCAGTTTGGACAGCGAAGTACCTGTGTTCAAGCCCTGTTTTCCGTCACCTCGCTCAACCAAACTCGACCCCGTCTTCACCGGTATGTTCATCACTTAATCCACTTCCATATATGTATGATAGTTGACCTTGAACAGTGCGTAACCCTAGGCGAAAATATCGCCCAAGTTGACGAAAAAAGACAACTTTTGGGTATCGCAAAAAACTGCGGTAAAAGACCTATGTTCCCGGATTCGTATCTCCCACCACAGAGATCCGAATTCGATTTTTCTTTTTGGTATGCAGAGACCACTTGACCTAGTTTAATTTTTGTTAATTAAATTAATTTATTAACTGCTGTATGTAGAATTAAACCAGTTAAAAAAATCTGAAAATATACTTTTCCAGATTTCCAGAAATTGGGATACGGAGGGCGCCCCGCCAAACGGGACCGCCCCGTCATGTACCAAGTGTACCAAAAGGTGCGAACAGCATACCCGCACGTGTGAGAATTTGCAGAAATTGATTTGGACGCGTGTGCGCGTCGAAATCAACCCGTATCCGCAGCAAATTCCCCGTATCGTAACTTTTGCAAAAGCTCTGCGCATTTTGTGCACGCTTGTCAGAATGCCACGAAACTTACGCCACTGGACTCGTGGTATCGCGCCGGTCCTGTGACCCAATTTTCATGCAATTCTGAGACAGTTGACCAAGTCGCCAATTGGCGGGCCCCATGGTTGACTTTTTGAGCAAAATTATGTTCGGCTCATCGGAATCCACATTTGGATATACCGTTGAGTTCGTACTGATTTTTAGAGTTTGGTTGACTTATAATTTGTCCCATTTAGAGACTGTTACCCTTGGCACACTTTTTGGTGCAAAGTGGGCCACAGGTGGACCCCACTTTTACCCGAAATTATCGTTTTGTCCTTGTGTCCAAATTGGACAAAATTGTAGTGATTTTTAGCTATTTTGCTGATTCTAGAAATGTTGGTGATGTCTATTTCAGCATCCGAAGACGTTGTTCGGAGCCATTAGTTTCTGATCCCGTGTCCTTGACATTTGGACGATTACACTATACAGATTTCTTGTCAGGCAAGTATACCTTGCCATTGTATTGTATTTACATTCCATAAGATGTATGCATATTTATTTCTATTTATTTAGTTCATTTATTTTAACTGCTATATAAATTGCGCGTCCAAGGAAACTTGGGTGCAACGACGGTGTCGTCGAATTATGTTTTTATTTATGTATATGCATTGGACCTACTTTATGAGACCACCCCATTTTTATGAGACATCATTAGATTTCATTGACTGTGACACATGTTTACACGAGTTGTGAGTCTCATATAGATCACGGACTTACGTATTGACTGATCATCGGTACGTGTGGGACGTGCGTTAGAGATAACTGCGGTTAAAAACTTTGTATGCTAGTAGACTTGGCAGTTATTAGAGGTATTATCGTGTCATAGATGTGACATGCTTAGAGCATGGGGTGGGGAGAACAACAAGTACCGTATTTGGGCTTATTTGCACTTTTTCTATTGTGCGCCCGGATTCTCCACCGGAGATACGGGTGGTGATGATCACTATATATTATATATTATCAGGCGGCCTTTGGCGTTCAAAAGACGACATACTTTTTAGGCCCCTGGATTTCCAAGAGAACCATGCCAATCCCAGTTTTTAGCCAGATAGCCCACTCGTGGGGAAAGTTGTTCTTAAACTGCATTCACTTAGACGGTTAGGCGACCCTATTAGATGTTTACTTTCAGTACTTTATTGGCATGCTATTATGTATCTTGTTACGTCCCTCTGAGGACCTGGTCCCTTTCCAGATATAGATGAGCAGGAGTATCCACAGGAGCATGGACCTGGACCTAACGCTACTTATCAGACTGAGGAGGTCTTACCTTCGAAGTATCTGTGATCCATTGCAGCTATTAGAGATTTTAGTCGCTATTATTTTAGAGACATTTATTCTTATATTAGAGTTTATTCTCTTCTCTCTTTAGTAGCTTTGGTATAGTCGATTTGCAGTGGATTTGTTTTCATCCGACTATCATACTTTAAGATTTCTTATTTGATACTCATCTTTGATATTCAGTTATTCATTTTTATTTATTCATTTATTTGTGCTGTGGATGAGATATAGATTGCGTGTGACTTGTTGTGACAGTATATTACCACTGGTGGATTGGTATTCATGTACAGCGTACGTGTTTATATGGTTTCCATATATTGGAGTTCGTATACATACGGCTGGCATGTTACGTATTCCTAGTCCTACGTATTTTGGGACTGGGGCATGACATATTTTTGTGGTGGCCCATGCAGGTCAAGAATATATTATCTCGGTTACGTAATTGTACCGTACAAGCCTGCGTATAGGAATAGAATATAGGATCTCATACAAGCTTGACTGAAACTCATCCTTCCTATTTAAATGCTTGCATCTTGTTTAATTCTCGTACTTTTTCTAATCGTTTCGTACATCACCTGCAGAGAGATGGATATGCAAAATAGATGTACTACCGCCGATGGCGACACAACTTCAGGAGTCAATTGTCAGACTCAAGAAGGGACCTCAACGATTCCTAGACTTTCGGGACCAGATGGACTGACTCACAATCCAATTCCATCTGATCTTCCCGCTTCACCTAATGAAAACCTTCCAGCTTCATCGACACCGCAGGATGGTCAGACACAGTTGTTCTAATTCTTCCAGATGATAATACAGGAACAACGACAACATGCCGCCATACTAGCTAAAGAGCAGAGGCAGCAAGCAGCAGAGCAGAGGCAAGAATTTCTGGCAGCACTTGAGAGGATGGCTGCACAGGCTACTGTCCAGCTCAAGCGCTAGTTCCAGTACCTCAAGCTAGAGTTGGTTTAATAAAGGACTTTATACAGATGGGTCCGAGGTCGTACAAAGGCATTGAGAGCCCAGAGGAGACTACCAACTGGATCACGCACACGCAGAAGCTATTAGAGGCATTGCAGCTACCTGCAGACCTATGGATGACAGGTATAAGGACGCTTCTAGATGGTAATGCTCATCACTGGTGGGAATCCATGGAGCGCCAGTTTGGTACATACCAGACTTGGGAGCAGTTCTTGGAGTACTTTAAGAGAAAGTACTTTCCGGACACTGTCAGAGATGCATTGTACGATCAGTTTCTTCACTTGGAGCAGAGGAACAGAACAGTGGACGAGTATGATGCCGAGTTTAGTCGTCTCAGTAAATATGGTGCTGCCCTGATACCAGATGACTTGGCTAAGGCTAAGAGGTTTCATCGCGAACTGACTCAGTGCTCCAACATTATACTAGCTCACAGTCCCGGATCTCTTATGCCGAGTTACTGATATAAGCCAGATTGCAAAAAACCATCAGCAGAGGAAAAGCAGGTCATCTGAGGACACAACAAGGATCAGCAAGGACACAACAGGGACCGGGAAGGACACAACAAGGAGGACCTATCAGACGTCCTTTAGCTCAGCAACAACAGTACCAACACAGAGCAGGACCGTACCAGAATACGGAGAAGCCCCACTGTATTTATTGTGGGAGACGCGGACATATTTTGAGAGATTGTCGGACCCGCTTGGGTCAGTGTAGGAGATGTGGCTCCGGACAGCACCTGGCGAGAGACTACCCAATGCAGCAGACACTTCCACCGCCAGTACAGAGACTAGCGCTTCCAGCACCGAAGCCAGCTCAACAGATGGCTAGACCAGGAGCACCTCGACCCCCGGCAGCAGGAGGATTTCAGAGGGGACCACCGCTACCTACCCAGAAGGATCAGTATATGAGGGTCGGACATGGACAGCCGCAGAGCAATGGACAAGCTTTTGCATTAGAAATGGATGACTTGGATCAGGAGGTGGATGTCATAGCAGGTATTACTCTTACTTTTACTTTTCTTGCTGTGACATTGTTTGATACGGAAGCTACCCACTCATTCATATCATCTAGTTTTATTGCCAAACACAATATTGCCTCTACACCTTTATCTAGTTGTGATAGAATTCTTACCGGAGGAGGAGTTGTACCTGTCAGTAGAATTTGTGAATCGTGTCCTATAGTAATTCGTGGCAGAGAGATAAATGCCCGACTCTTAGTCCTTCCTATGCCGACTTTTGATATTGTGCTTGGAACGGACTGGCTAAGAAAGTACCACGCTTTCTTCGATTGTTTTGGAGGAAGCATTCTTTTCAAGGTACCAGGCCAGCCTGAACTTGAGTTTGCAAGAGGATCTACAGAAGCCATGGATGGTATCCAGCTTGCAATGGACGATATTGTTTATCACCCTATTATTTCGGAATTCTAAGACGTCTTTCCAGAAGAATTGACAGGCCTACCCCCAGACAGAGAAGTAGAGTTTTCGATTGAATTAGCACCGGGAGTAGCACCCATAGCATCACATGTTTACAGATTGGCGAAGAAGGAGATAGATGAGCTGAAGGCACAGTTGAAAGAACTAGAAGAGAAAGGTTTTATCCGACCGAGTGTATCACCCTGGGGAGCACCAGTGTTATTTGTACCAAAGAATGATGGGTCAGTGCGTATGTGCATTGACTACAGAGCCTTGAATGCAGTGACTGTGAAGAATAAATACCTCTTGCCATGCATTGATGACTTATTTGATCAGCTCAGTGGAGCCAAGGTATTTTCTAAGATAGATTTGAGATCGGGATATCACCAGGTGAAGGTACGGAAGCAGGACATTCCGAAGACCGCATTCAGAACAAGATATGGACACTACGAGTTTCTGGTCATGCCATTTGGATTGACCAATGCTCCAGCTATCTTTATGGACTTAATGAATCGAGTCTTCCACCAGTATTTGGACCAGTTCGTGGTTGTCTTCATAGATGATATACTTGTCTATTCGAAGAGCCATGAGGAGCACGAGAAGCACCTGCGGATTATTCTAGAGACCTTGAGGAGAGAGCAGTTACATGCGAAGCTCAGTAAATGTGAGTTCTTTTTGGACATAGTCTCATTTCTTGGGCATGTCGTTACAGGAGATGGTATTTCTGTTGATCCAGAGAAGATCTCGGTAGTTGAGACATGGCCTGTTCCTAAATCAGCATCAGAGGTAAGAAGTTTCCTTGGACTTGTGGGATATTACTGACGGTTCATGGAGAACTTCTCAAGGATAGCAGCACCTATGACTCGTTTAACTTACAAGGACCAAGAATTCATATGGACCGACGAGTGTCAAGCCGCTTTTGAGGAGTTGAAGAAGCGACTGACTACAGCACCAGTATTGACTATTCCATCAGGATCAGGAGGTTATGTGATCTACAGTGACGCATCAAAGAAAGGCTTAGGATGCGTATTGATGCAGCATGGCAAGGTTATTGCATATGCATCTAGGCAGTTACGAGTACATGAGAAGAATTATCCAACTCATGACTTGGAACTTGCAGCCGTTGTATTTGCTCTGAAGCTATGGAGACATTACTTATATGGGGAACGAGTGGAGATCTATATAGACCACAAAAGCCTCAAGTACGTCTTTACGCAGAAGGAGTTAAATATGAGACAACGTCGATGGCTCGAGTTGATGAAAGATTTTAAGATAAAGCTACATTATCACCCAGGCAAGGCTAACGTTGTAGCAGACGCGTTAAGCCGGAAGCCAGCAGCTTACTTCTTGACAACACAGAGAGAATTATTAGAGGACTTGCAAGAGCTTGGCATTGAAGTGATATTACCCGGAGCAGATGAGATACTAGCCAACTTGCAAGTACAATCATCATTAGTAGAGAGGATTAAGGCAGCTTTGCCTACAGACGCCAGATTCAGGAGACTGAAGGAAAGGACAGAGGCCGGAGAGCAGACAGGATTGCGCATTCATGAGGATGGGATATTACGATGTGGTTATCGTCTTTATGTTCCAAATGGAGAAATTCGACAGGAGCTGATGACAGAGGCTCATAGTTCGATATATTCTATTCATCCTGGAGGCACCAAGATGTATCGTGAATTACGACAGCACTTTTGGTGGCATGGAATAAAAAGGGAGATAGCTTGCTTTGTAGCTAAATATCTAGTATGTCAACAAGTAAAGGCGGAGCACCAGAGGATAGCAGGATTATTGCAACCACTTTCAATTCCAGAGTGGAAGTGGGAGCACATCACTATGGACTTCGTCACGGGTTTTCCCAAGAGTCCAAGTGGAAGAGATGCAGTATGGGTAATAGTGGACCGACTCACCAAGTCAGCACATTTCTTACCTTTTAGAGTTGGCCAGTCTACAGAAGCTTCGGCTGACTTATATATGAGGCAGATCGTGAGATTGTACGGCATACCAGTCAGCATTTTATCAGACAGATATTCGCATTTTACATCGCACTTTTGGAGGAGCATGCAAGAGAGTCTTAGAACTCGTCTGAAGTTTAGTACATCGTACCACCCGTAGACAGATGGGCAGTCACAGCGTACTATTCAGACATTGGAGGATATGTTGAGGGCTTGTATGTTAGACTTTGGAGGATCATGGGAGGACCACCTACATCTTGTGGAGTTTTCTTACAACAATAGCTATCAAACGAGTATTCAAATGGCTCCGTTTGAAGCATTGTATGAAAGAAAATGTAGGTCTCCTGTGTGTTGGAGTAACGTGGAAGAACGTCAGATTCTGGGACCAGAGTTGGTGGTCAACACCGTAGAGACAGTTAAGAAGATACAAGGACACTTGCGAGTAGTGCAAGACAGGCAGAAACAGTGGACAGACCTTCATCGTCGTCCCTTGGAGTTCAAAGAGGGCGATCATGTCTTCTTGAGGATATCACCTACCAGAGGCACCATTCGATTCGGAGGACGCGGCAAGTTGATTCCAAGGTATATTGGACCATTTGACGTGCTAGAGAGAGTGGGAGAAGTGGCATATCGACTTGCGCTACCACCTTCACTGGAGGGAGTACATGACGTATTTTATGTGTCGCAGCTCAGACGATATATGGCAGACAGCAGTCATATTTTCGACCATTCGGAGATCACCATTGGGCCGAGCTTGTCATACCAAGAGCAACCCGTGGGAATCCTTGACCGTCGAGAAAAAGTGTTAAGGAACCAGTCTATTTCCTTGGTTCGCGTGGCATGGAAGCATGGCGCGCCAGGAGAATCAACTTGGGAGCGCGAGAACGACATGCGCAAGCATTTCTCGAACCTATTCGCAGACCAAGGTATGAATTTACTTTGCTAATTTATATCTTATACCATCCTTGACATTCTATCGTGGCTTAGTTTTAACTTCGAGGACAAAATTTTTATAAGTTGGATAGAATATAAAACACCTAATCCTAAAAATCGTATTTACCCTTTTTAATAAATTAATAATTGAATTGTAGTAATTATGAGCTAAATAGAAGAAATAGATTTTATTTAATTTTTATTTTAGGTGTTCGTGCATTTAGGGGATTTATGGAGCCACTATAAATTTTTTCTAATTTTTTTCATGTAAAAGACCCTTTGGACAGTTGCTAGCTTAATAGTATGCAATAATAAAAATTCTAGAATTTTTCTATGTAAATATATGTATATACATATATATATACATATATATTAAATAGAAATAAAAAAAGATTGGAAAAGAAAAGAAAAACAAATGAAATCCCTAATGGATCTACCTACCCGTTAACCCTCTATCCTAAAACCCGCTAACCCCATAGCCCTAAGACCCAACTACCCACACCCCTTTGGATTTTGCAAACAGCAGCAGCCCAAGAACTCAACCCCGTATAGTACGAGTCCCCCGCGTGCAGGAAGTCTCACCCCGCCCTCCTTCCTATATATATCCATCGCCTACCAAAACCCTAACCCTAGATCATTTCTCCATCTTCCCCTGAGCAGCGCCGCCCTCAGCCTTCGACCACGTCGCCGTTGTCCACCCAGACCGCCGGAAACCGACCGCCGACGACCGCGTGACGCGCAACCTACTGCAGTTTGGACAGCAAAGTACCTGTGTTCAAGCCCTGTTTTCTGTCACCTCGCTCAACCAAACTCGACCCCGTCTTCACCGGTAAGTTCACCACTTAACTCCCTTCCATATCTGTATGATAGTTGACCTCGAACAGCGCGTAACCCTAGGCAAAAATAGCGCCCAAGTTGACGAAAAAAGACAACTTTTGGGTATCGCAGAAAACTACGGTAAATGACCTATGTTCCCGGATTCGTATCTCCCACCACAGAGATCCGAATTCAATTTTTCTTTTTGGTATGCGGAGACCACTTGACCTAGTTTAATTTCTGTTAATTATATTAATTTATTAACTGTTGTATGTATAATTAAACCAGTTAGAAAAACCCGAAAATATACTTTTCCATATTTCTAGAAATTGTGATACAGAGCGCGCCTCGCCAAATGGGACCGCCCCATCGTGTACCAAGTGTACCAAAAGGTGCGCACAGCGTACCCGCACGTATAAGATTTTACGGAAACTGATTTGGACGCGTGTGCGCGTCGAAATCAACCCGTATCCGCAACAAATTCTCCGTGTCGCAACTTTTGCAAAAGCCCTGCGCATTTTGTGCACGCTCGTCAGAATGCCACGAAACTTACGCCACTGGACTCGTGGTATCGCGCCGGTCCTGTGACCCAATTTTCATACAATTCTGAGACAGTTGACCAAGTCGCCAATTGGCGGGCCCCACGGTTGACTTTTTGAGCAAAATTGTGTTCGGCTCATCGGAATCCACATTTGGACATACCGTTGAGTTCGTACTGACTTTTAGAGTTTGTTTGACTTATAATTTGTCCCACTTAGAGACTGTTATCCTTGGCACGCTTTTCGGTGCAAAGTGGGCCACACGTGGACCCCACTTTTACCTGAAATTATCGTTTTGCCCCTGTGTCCAAATTGGACGAAATGGTAGTAATTTCTAGCTATTTTGTTGATTCTGGAAATGTTGGTGATGTCTATTTCAGCATCCGAAGACGTTGTTTGGAGCCATTAGTTTCTGATCCCGTGTCCTTGACATTTGGACGATTACACTATACAGATTTCTTGCCAGGCAAGTATACCTTGCCATTGTACTGTATTTACATTCCATATGATGCATGCATGTTTATTTCTGTTTATTTAGTTCATTTATTTTAACTGTTATATAAATTGCGCGTCCAAGGAAACTTGGGTGCAACGACGGTGTCGTCGAATTATGTTTTTATTTATGTATATGCATTGGACCTACTTTATGAGACCACCCCATTTTCATGAGGCATCATTAGATTTTATTGACTGTGACACATGTTTACACGAGTTGTGAGTCTCATATAGATCACGGACTTACGTATTGACTGATCATCGGTACGTGTGGGACGTGCGTTAGAGATAACTGCGGTTAGAAACTTTGTATGGTAGTAGACTTGGCAGTTATTAGAGGTATTATCGTGTCATGGATGTGACATGCTTAGAGCATGGGATGGGGAGAACAACAAGTACCGCATTTGGGCTCCTTTGTACTTTTTCTATTGTGCGCCCGGATTCTCCGCCGGAGATACGGGTGGTGATGACCACTATATATTATATATTATCAGGCGGCCTTTGGCGTTCAAAAGATGACATGCTTTTTAGGCCCCTAGATCTCCAAGAGAACCATGCCAATCCCAATTTTTAGCCAGATAGCCCACTCATGGGGAAAGTTGTTCTTAAACTGCATTCACTTAGACGGTTAGGCGACCCCATTGGATGTTTACTTTCAGTACTTTATTGGCATGCTATTATGTATCTTGTTACGTCCCTCTGAGGACCTGGTCCCTTTCCAGATATAGATGAGCAGGAGTATCCACAGGAGTATGGACCTGGACCTAACGCTACTTATCAGACTGAGGAGGTCTTACCTTCGGAGTATCTGTGATCCATTGCAGCTATTAGAGATTTTAGTCGCTATTATTTTAGAGACATTTATTCTTATATTAGAGTTTATTCTCTTCTCTCTTTAGTAGCTTTGGTATAGTCGATTTGCAGTGGATTTGTTTCCATCCGACTATCATACTTTAAGATTTCTTATTTGATACTCATCTTTGATATTCAGTTATTTATTTCCATTTATTCATTTATTTGTACTGTGGATGAGATATAGATTGCGTGTGACTTGTTGTGACAGTATATTACCAGTGGTGGATTGATATTCATGTACAGCGTACGTGTGTATATGGTTTCCATATATTGGAGTTCGTATACATACGGCTAGCGTGTTACGTATTCCTAGTCCTACGTATTTTGGGACTGGGGCGTGACACGATGTCTAAATTGAACGTCGCTAAACGTCGCTAATTAAAAATATTTGTGAACGTCTTGCTACATTTATAAATGTCGCTAATTAAAAATAAGAAACGTCGATAAAAATATTGCCAAATGACGCTAAACTAGTACAATTAGCGACGTTTAGCGACGTTAAAGAAGAGTATAACGACTATATTTAAAAAACCCAAGTAACAATCGCTACTAATCGCTATGCGTCGCCAACAACGATGTAAAGCAACGTTTATTTTTGGAGTCGCTAAAATTTTAAAAATTAGCAACGATTGATGACGACGTCGCTAAAAATGTTGCTATTTCATCATATTTTGGTAGTGAGCATATGCATTCAGTAGTAGCAGCAGTTGTGTACTGCTTCAGAGCAACAACAGAATCTAACAACTGTAGCAGCAGCAGCATCAACTACAGAAGCATGTAATAGCAGCTTGAGCAGCTCGGGCAACAGTGCATGAAATACAGAGCAGCAGCAGCAACAATGGCAAGTCTGGATAGTAATGTGCAACAACATTGCTTGACAACAGTTAGCTTGAGCATTATCAATAGGTAAGTGAGGGTGTGTGTGTGGGTATCATGTGTAAATTGAATATCCAAGTATGTATCAGAAAATACAAATGGGTATTAGTGATGGGGATGTAAATTTGATCAAGAGTGATGGTGTGTATATATGAGTGTGGGTATCAGTGATACATGAGTGAGTATTTAGATATGTATATCCTAGTGGTCAATTAGATATATGTTATACTAGAGTATCTTAGGTATGTGAGTATCAATGAGATACGTAAATACCTTGGGTATATGCGTCAGGGTAAGGTATTAAAGTTTGAGTTTAGTTATCCAAATGTGTTAAAGTACTATACACACACACACACACACACATATCCCCTCCTATTATGCATCTCCAAGCACCCCAAGTTTACCACCGTTGGATCTTGTTTAAGTCATCTAATCTTAACCGTTGATTTGAACCATTCAAATCAGTGGTTAAGATTAGATGACTTAAACAAGTTCCAACAGTTGATAACATGAGGATACTTGGGGATACAAAAATTCGGAGAGTATATATATATATATATATATATATATATATATATATATATATATATATATATATATATATATATATATATATATAGTATGAAATATAATTTGATAACTAAATATATTACAAGTAGGTATTAGAGAACCAAATGAATACCTATCTAGTAAAGGAAACGAATTGATATAAGAATTGACCTAGAAACCTAATAACTACATAGATAATATCAATATGAATTGCAAATCATCTATTGATATGATTAATTCTAAATATAGGTTTTGGGGACTCGGAATCGGATCCTGACCCGTACCACCAGCTCATGATCGCAGGCAAGTACTTACTTTGATTACTTTTATTTTCTGATGGTTACTCTATTACATGATTTAGATATGCAATACTTGATTCTTGACACACTTGTTACACGAGATTACTGTTTGATGGATTTATAGTCGTGATTATTGTAGCTTCTTGTTTATCGTGTTTTTCGTGATCATTGTTCTTGTGATTATCGTGTTTCCGTGATCATTGTGATTTTGTGATTTTGTGAACCTTCGTTTCGTGACTCGAATCCATGAGTACTAGTCGGGAGGAGAAATACTAAGTAGATATGTGATCAAACCCTACTTGATTCGTGTGGATAGCTAATCATACAACTCACGTATGATTGAGCCGTACCCTTCATTTTTCGTGTGGGTAGCCATCGGTGTGAGATGTGCCGTATTACCCGAGCCGATCACATATTGAACATGGTATTTCAAAACACTTAGATATGTGCAGTTCTACTTGTTTTACTCTATACTTGATGTCACATGCCATGATCACACGTGTTTACTTGTTTCACTTTACTTGTCATGCCATGATTGTTGTGTTTACTTGTTTCTCTCTACTTGTCATACCATGATTCTAGTTTTATCTGTTCATCATGTATTTCATATGCAATTTCCTGTTTTGTAGTTTATATCATGTAATGAATAGTCTGTCAAGTATGTACTTTGCTCAATCATGACTGGATAACATTTTTAGATGATTGTTATGAGAATTTGTGCCCTACCTACTACGGGTCTCAGGAGGACTTTATAGCTGAGGTTGATCATACCCTTCAGGAGGATCAGAGAGTGTTCGCAGCGAAGATTCCGACTACGACTATCTAATTTAGCATAGCTTTATAGACTTTAGTATTGACCGGATTTGTCTTCAGAATCTTATGAGACTTATTGGATTTATTTGATATATTGGATCTAGAACTTTATTAAGATTTACCTAAACTTGGAATTGAGACTTTATTGGCTACATTCAATATATTCTTCTTGCGCTTATCATCCTTAGCACTTGTAATTGAGTATTATAATTGTTCATATATTACTTGCCCTCTTCTTGTCACACCCCGCTCTCGTAATATCGGGTTCGGATTGTGAGCACGCCCAACCTACGCTGTTGTTAACAGCGGTAGTCAACTGTTCTATACCTCAATAATCGCCAACTACTCACATTTATCGATTTTTCCATCACATCACTAAGTACGTGAAAATACCCAATCATAGTCACACATCACCATAGTCCACTATGTCTTTTTAGTACATTATACATCTCAACTCTCCGGAGACAAATCCGGTAAATAATCATAACTAATGACAACATACATCTGCGACAATACATAAAATAATCTATACAAATCTCTTAAGTCTTCCGGACTCCGCCATCTGATCCAAAGCTGTCTCTGAGACCTAATATGTCAACATCCCGTCAAGATTTGAGCAAAGTAATACATAACTCAAACTACTCACAATATGATGCAGTAAATAAATTATAAGTGATAATATGAAAATAATCAAGTGACAAGAAAATATACCTGAACAATATGCTCTACACTACATGAAACAATGCAATATGATACTAGACACATCTTGTAGGGGCTAATGGGAGTAAGACACTGATAGTGCTAGCAGTCAATCAATGTGACTAAGGCACTGATAGTACTAGCAGTCAATCAATAATAAATGGACGTAAAGCACAAGTGTGCTAGCAGTCAATTATCGTCCGGTTAATAATAAACTACATGCTAGTATAGTATCACCCTCCCGACTCAATCAATAAACAATCAATACAATGACAGTATGCAATCAATATGTAAATGTAAAATTGCAAATGGAAGAGAAATGTGTACTTGCCTTAATCCAATGGTGACGATTGCACTAGGTCCACCTAGAAGACAAGGTATAGATGTGTTAGATTCTAAGTAGACAATAACTCCAAGACTAAACTAGTTTATTTGGCCCTTCTAGAATATTCTAAACTATCCTTAATTATTTGTATCCCTTAATTCCTTAACTAACTAATTTTTAGTAAATCTTAATTATTTAAATATCCTATTAATTCTTGATTAACTTAATCACTTCCTTCTATCCACAGGTCCTCTTATACCAACTATTAACAATTTAAGGGTTACTTAACAATTGTAATCTACCAATTGATTATTCACTGTTGATAGTGACCTATTCTGGTCTATATTTAAGTGACATGATCAATGGCCGACCATTTAAAAGACCTAAATCTATTAAGACTGCTAAACCCATCTCTGAACCCAAACTTAAATTCTTCACTGAAACTACCGTGTACTAATTGATTTCAAATTCTCATCTATAGTGATCAAAATTGGAACGTTATGTTCAAATTTCCAATACATTGAGCTCAGGATTATACATTCAAGAATTCTATTCAAATTTTAACTCCTATCTGAATCTATGTTATTACATAGAACAATTCCCCTTGCCAAACCGATATACAACTGACACAGATCTATCTCTAGATTCTGACAAAGACTTCCTCTGTGTCAAGTACATGAATAGGATTAGTGTCATAGTTCACTCAATTTGGACACGATTAGACACAGAATCCTTTTTGTGTCCATGTGACCCTTGTTATATGTGACCCTTGTTAAGTGCTGGACACGACCCTAAAACAAAACAACACTAAACAAAACAAAACAAGAGAAGAAGGATGGAAATCTTACCTCTGTGTTGACTCAACACAGTACGCGGCTCCAAGAGCACGGAAACAACGACATAAGACTGCAATACCAACCGGCTTGAGCAACCGTTGTCGATGCTGAGAAGATTCTGTTGACGTCGGTGACGAACCGTCGGAGGACTGATCAGCACAGTGAGCTCAGAAATTCAAATAAGATTCCATTCGTTCAGACAAGACGATCCCGTTGACGCAATACTCGTCCGATCTTGCCAGAGAAGACGAGCTCGAGTTGCTCAAATTGAAGGTGTCGACGTTGAGATCAAGAAGAACAGAGGAGAGATCAAAACAGTATATTCCAAAGATCAATAGATCTTAACGAGTTTGAAAACTTACTTAGAAGTCCACAGTAAACTTTTCTCGAACACCTAATGAGCAGATCAATTGAAAGTGACGAATGTCATCGTAGAAGACGGTCCATTCCTCGAGAACAACTACCTCTGCTGAAGATCGACGTCGGGTC
This sequence comes from Iris macrosiphon, assembly GCA_036927795.1. Lineage (NCBI taxonomy): Eukaryota > Viridiplantae > Streptophyta > Magnoliopsida > Asparagales > Iridaceae > Iris > Iris macrosiphon. The sequence continues at coordinate 210,699,114 of JAYESA010000005.1, read as the reverse complement.
TACGAATTGACGACGGAGGAGAAGTCGTCTCAGCCGAGCTCGTTGACGATAGCCTCGAACGCAAAGGAACGCTCAGCAGAGTTCCACTATTGCTCAAGCTCGAGAACGGCCTTCAGTCGTCATGGATCGTGGAGGCCGACGACTGCTGCGCTGTACTCGTCACAGCGGCATGGCCGCTGAGCTCCTTGAGATCGCCGGAGTTTGAGTCGTTGTGGCGAAGTGGTCACCGGAGTTCGAACTCGTCGTTGATTGTCACCCGACGGTCAATGGCTCGGCCTCACCACCACCAGAGCAAATCTCGACGAGGTGAATCGTCGTTGCCGGTGGAGAATCATCGAGACGCGGCGGAGGAGCATTGCCGGGGAAGAAACCCCGAGCTCTCGTTTCCGTCAATGGCGAGGCGAAGCTCGAGTGGTGGAGAAGGATCGCCGGTGAGAAGATTGACCGCCGAAAACTCGAGCTCTCGCCGGGGACGATGACCGGATCGCCATGGCCGAGCCCTAACGGCTTCTTGGCGGGAACTGAAGGTTCTTGAGAGAGATTTCTCTCTGTGCGGGTTTAAAACCCAATAGAGATGGGAATGGGCTTCCTAGTGGGCTATGGGTTCTGCAGTAGTTCCGTGTGTTTGGGAATGGGCTTTGTGAATTCAATAGAAAATTTTAAGGCATTTATAATGGTTGGTTAGAAAAGTCTAGAACTAGTTAGTTACAAGATGTTTTGTGGGTAGTTAAGGAAGTTATAGGATGCTTTTATAATTTTTTATTTAGCACATGCTTAAATTCTTAGATTCAAGACTGCATGTAGTTCATGTCACATATTACATAGTTCACAATTGCCCGAAATTCTCTTACTTTTATTCTTTTGAATTTTGTTATCTTTATTTTTTGAAACTTGATTTTTGGGAAAAATTGTTTTATACTCGAAAAAAAATTGTTTACTATTGTTAATGGCCTTAAATCCCATTAATTTTCCAACGTTAAGAGTAAGTTATTTCCCAACTTTATGGCCTTAAATTCCATTAATTTCCAACGTAAACTACATGTTATTGCTATTAAATCATATGGGCTGGTTGATGCCTTTATATGCTCTATTATTGTGTTTTGGGGAAAAAGCTACATGCTGAAATCTGTCCATAGTGTTCTAAACTTCCTTCTATTCTTGGAAAATAATCCATCTCCATCCCAATTTTTCTTATGTTCTCTTCAATTTTTGGACAAAGTTAAATTCGAATCACTCTTTCGAAACTGTGTACAGTAACGAAAAATAAAAAGCACTAAAATTTTACTTCTAGAAGAATTCGAGAACAAGTATGACATATATTTGAAATAATTTCTTAGGACAGTACGTAATGTAAGACTTTTTCAGAGATTGATAATTTTAATTCTTTGTTATTTTTTTTTACAGAAATAAAATAAAAAAATTCTAACAGTGCAGTGGAGTTGACATATTTGTTGTAGTTGCAATCTCAAATAGTAAATGTTGATTTTTTGTCTGGATAGCCATAGCCACCGTATATTTTGCATATTGTTATTTGCTTGGTCTTGTAGTAGATTATTATCCGTGTTTTTGTTGACTTCGCTACCACGCTTTCGCATGATGGTACCCTAACATTCTTCTTTTGTGCTTGCCATGATTCCATACTTGAAATCGTCTCTTGCCTCCAATGTCACTCCAATGTCGTACAATGGAATGTCATGAAAAAGTTATATATGAATTTTTTTGAATCTTAGGACCTTCCAGCAAAGTTATTTAGCTTGTAATAATTTAGGAATTGAAGTAATCTTCTTCTCCGTGGTGTCATACACATTGTCCAATATTTAGTTGAATAAACATGAAAATCATATGT
>JAYESA010000005.1:210439943-210697168 GCA_036927795.1 Iris macrosiphon | reverse complement strand
AGCAATACAATTGTAGCAATAAGAACAAACTTTCTTACTGATATATGCTCTTTTTGAAAGTATATTGTAATAGGCATGCAAACAAATTTAAATAATCCGATCCGTATTCGTTCTTCAACGAACATGGACGTCATCTATTTGTTTAAAGCATAGACAAAAATATGGATAGTATCTCATATCAGAATAATCTGAATAATATTGGAATAGTTTCCTGAAGTTTTTATAATTATTGGCCAAATATAGTTTCCATTCTTTTTTCTTAGTCTTATTTTAGTGGTATGTGAACCATGTTCGTATTTGGTCCAATTTATATCGTTAACCAAGTATGGACATTGATTTCAATTACATCTGTATTTTTATCCGTATTCTTTACGAAAAAAGGAATACAAATGCGGTAATTCCTGTACCATTTTGTGTTTTCTCCATATATACCTTTATATAGGAGTATTAAAGCCTCTTAAGCCATATGTCACTAGATGCACACAGAGTCCGCTTGTCCACTTAACTCCACACAACACGACGTTTGAACAAAACCAGTGATGTAGACAGCAATCAACATTTTTTTTGGGTTGGGGGTGGGGGGGGGGGTGATAGGATTATTTGGCTTATGGCTAGGCTAGCAATATAATTGTAGAAATAAAAACAAACTTTCTTACTGATATATGCTTTTTTTGAAAGTATATTGTAATAGGCTTGCAAACAAATTCAAATAATCCGATCCATACTCGTTATTCAACAAACATGGACGTTATCTATCTGTTTAAAGCATAGACAAAAATATGGATAGTATCTCATTTCAGAATAATCTGAATAGTATTGGAATAATTTCCTGAAGTTTTTATAATTATTGGCCAAATATAGTTTCCGTTCTTGTTTCTTAGTCTTATTTAGTGGTATGTGAACCATATTCGTATTTGGTCCAATTTGTATCGTTAACCAAGTATGGACATTGATTTCAATATTGGAATTACATCCATATTTGTATCCGTATTCTTTACGAGAAAAGGAATACAAATGCAGTAATTCCTATACCATTTTGTGTTTTCTCCATTTATACCTTTATATAGATGCACACGGAAACTATGATAAACCTTCATGTTCCTAGTACAGCCTCTTAAGCCATATGGCACTAGATGCACACAGAATCCGCTTGTCCACTTAACTCCAAGCAACATGATGTTTGAACAAAACCAGTGATGCATCCAACAATTCAACATTTTGTTCCTTTTTTTTGGTGGATGTGTGTGTGGGGTTTTGGGGGGGGGGGGGGGGGGGGGGGGGGGGTGGGGTTTGCAAGGTGAACACAATCTCATGTCAATGGACCAAAATAAAACCTATAGGTACTAGAAAAAACAAAAAACAAAATTTTGTTTTGTATAATTTCCCAAGGCACTATGTTGGAAAGCAAAAATATAGACGGAAGGATTCACCATAGGATTTAGTTAGACCTAAATACCAGCTGGGCAGAGTAGCGTTAATGCACGAAAGCAGAGATTCTTCACATATTAGGTAAGCACATTAACTAATTCGACAAAAACAAAGTACTATATATGTACACAACAAGATTTCAACCTGTAACATTGAGGATAAAATTATTTGTTTAGCTTACAGCTACAAAAAAAAAACAATAAGTACCTATGTTGCATGGGTAGTCCTTGAGAGGACATCGTCTGTATTTGACACCTATTGGGCACAATAGTTCCTTGACATTGGTGTCCTACGTGGCTCGCCCATGTCTAGGCACCAAAGGGACCTAGAACATAGTTGAAAATGGTTTGGCATGGTTTTGAGTGAAAAGATATTATTATGATCTAATGTATAAAAAATATATATAATATATATGAACCTGTAACATCCAGGATAAAATTATTTGCTTAGCTTACAGTTGCAAGAAAATACAGTTGTAACAATAAGAACCTATGTTGCATGGGTACTCCTCGAGAGGACTGTGTCCGTAGTTGACACCTATTGGACACAAATAGTTCCTTGACACTGGTGTCCTACATGGGTCACCCTTGTCTAGGCTCTAAAGGGACCTAGAACATAGTTGAAAATGATTTGGCATGGTTTTGATTGTATAGATGTTGTTATGATCTAATTGATAAAATATGTATATATATATGGATATGTTTTCATGTGTCTATATAACCGTATCCATGCCATGCCATGCCCGCTTCCCCAAATTTCTTAAAGATACCTTATTTTGAACCCATATCGTGTCCTTATTCATATTCCAATTTTTCGTGGTTTTTGAATCCATATCATGCCTGTATCCCCAAAAAACTTCTATAGATAGTGGATACTATTGAGTGTTTTAAGAACTATTATATTTCTTTGATTTGAACCGAATGAGTGAAGAAAAGAGACTTAAAAGAAGGTTATGGTAGAGAGTGGAAGGACAACCATATTTTGTTGCAGGATATTGGAAATGTTAATGGATTGAAACTCTAGCTACTTTCCTTGCTTAGAACAATTAGAGGATTATATATATATATATTATATATATATATATATATATATATATATATATATATATAAGAACATGTAAGGCGTATATATTTGGGACTTTTTTACAGCTCTTCTTAACTCGGTCCCGAAGAGTCCTCACTCCCACCCGAAGGGCTCACTGCATGACCTCACAACTCGCCCCCGAAGAGCCCACAATCCACCAGCCCCGAGGGGCCTGCACAACCAGGGTCCGAAGAACCTGCACAACCCGGCCCAGGAGGGCCCGCACAACCCGACTCTGAAGAGCCAGCACAACCCGGCCTAGGAGGGCCCGCATCACCCGGCTCAAGGGGCATGCATCACCTGGTACAGAAGGGGTTGCACCACCCTAGGGACAGGGGGTCCCCACAACCTACAGTTCAGGAAGGCCCGCTCCACCACTCCTACCATTTATTCCCTCTGGGAGTTAAATGGGGGAAATATTGCTCCCCCGGACCGAACCCACATCACTGGGGAGCTTGCCTCCCACCTCTGCCACTAGAACTAGGGTTGTTTGGCTATAGCCTATATATAAGCTTACAATGTTACAATTTTAGACATAAAGAAACGTTGACTTAGTGTTGTATGGCTTGGCCTTTTGCTATGTTTCAACCTAGTTAGTGAACACTGTAGAATAGTTGATCAAAGAAAGGGAAGGGCGATTTGAGGTTTGGAAGTTTTTGGTAGTTTCATGGGATATACCTAATGTTGTAGCAGGAGACTGGAAGATATGAATGAAGTGAAACTTCAACAGTAAGTACTTCTGCATGGAACAGATTTGAACACATTGTTCTTTTTGAGACTACATATTCTCTCATGTTCTATTGTTTTTCAACATGTATCTGGTATGTATTTCTTTCATAATTTTCTCAAGGTCTCTAAACGTACCTCGCAGATGCTTCCTCCTGACGATTGGTACTGTAGGAACTGTACATGCAAATTTTGTGGGCTAATTTCTGATGCTGCTTCTGATGAGGAGGAGGATGATGACACTGTTTCTGCATTGCTCTCTTGTTCTCAGTGTGAGCTGAAATTCCACCAAGATTGTGTTCCTGATGTTGATGCTGATGCTGTTACTGTTGGTTCAAGCTCTTTGTTCTGTGGGCAGAGTTGTAAAATGGTCTTCAAGCAATTGCAGAATCTTCTGGGAATAAAAAATGACATGGAAGACGGATTTTCATGGACTCTTATTCGTCGTTTTGATGATGCATCTGGAACTCTGTCTGAATGCAACTCTAAGATAGCAGTTGCTCTTGGTGTTATGGATGAGTGCTTTCTGTCAACCATTGATGAGAGGAGTGGTATCAAGCTGATTCATAATGTTGTCTATAACTGCGGAGCAAATATTAGTCGGCTGGATTTCAGTGGTTTCTATGCATTTATTTTGGAGCGAGCTGATGAAATTATCTCTGTGGCATCTGTCAGGATTCATGGGACTACGCTGGCAGAAATGCCTTACATTGGAACAAGGAATATGTACAGGCGGCAAGGGATGTGCCGTCGACTTCTTTTTGGAATTGAATCAGCGCTGTGCTCCCTTAATATCGGAAAACTGATAATACCTGCTATATCTGAACTGACAGAAACCTGGACTAACATTTTTGGCTTTAAACCTCTTGAGTTTTCACATAAGCAGGAAGTTAGGTCAATAAACTTGTTAATGTTCCCGGGCATTGATCTATTCCAGAAGCCAATTTTGAAAGTAGATTCAGCTAAACCACATACAGTAGCTGATGGAGCCAAGCAGGGCGAACTTGAAATCAATCAACATTGTGAACTCGAACTTGCAAATAAATGTCAAGTTATCTCTTCTCTTGCATCTACCTCTGGCGAGGTTACTTGTTCATCATAAACACCGAGTCTAAGTTTTGGCTTCTACTATCCCAACATCTGAATCTTCTTGTGCTCTCATGGTCCTCTACTCATACTTGCAATTGCCTGTCTTGGAGACTGGTGCAGATATGGACCTTTTGTGTGTGAGGTAGTTTATCATAGTGAATCTATTTGGAATGTTTTGAAGCTCGAGAGGTACTCCTATTCCATAAGGAACAATGTATGTTGGTTGTTTAGTATTAAATTTTCATGAGGAATCTGTTCTAGTTTACATTATAATTATACTATATCCTTAAATAAAGTTTTTAATTTGGTTATTTATTTACAATATGTCAGTATTTTTGATGATCGTACAAGACCAAAGAAGATATATAAGCTTATATGAACAGAAATTCACCTTTGCTCCTAAAGCTTACCCGACATGTCTTCATCAAATTTTTTTATCTTGGTTATTAATTGTTTATTGTTGTAAGTTTAGTTGTTGAAGCACGTACTTTCTAAATGAGTATTCTTGTTTCAAGTGTTTGAATGTTGTAATTTTAAGCCTTTGCAATAGGGATACAAGTGCTTTAAGTCCCTTCTTAGTTGCGTCATATTCTAGACACTGCTGAGGGTCTGTCTGAACCTATGTTGTACGGACACTGGAAATGGTGTCCGTACCCATATCTGTGTTCGTATGTGCAACATAGTTGACTACTTATTGTATAGATAAGAAAATGTCCGTATTCTTTATTTGTATGTCCATACCCGTAGTCTTGTTTCACGTGTTTTGAGTGTTCTAATTTAAGCCTTTGCGATAGAGGATACAAGTGCTTCAAGTCCCTTCATAGTTGCGTTATATTCTAGACAGTGCTGAAGGTCTGTCTGAACCTATGTTGTACGAACACTGGAAAATGTTGTTCGTACCCGTATCTGTGTCCATATGTGCAACATAGGCGACTACTTATTGTATATGAAAATGTTAGTATTCTTTATCTGTATGTCCATATCCTTATCCTTTGTGGTGTCCGTACCCGTATCTGTGTCCATATGTGCAACATAGGTGTCTGTTTTTTGTATAGATATGAAAATGTCTGTATTCATGTCCATATCCTTATTCTGTCTGTATTCGTGCAACATGTCTGAACTTAGCAGTGGCTTGGGCATATGGGAAACTGCCATAGAAACCAAAATAAATGAGTTTACCTGGCATGGACCATAATTCCAAGGCTTTTATGTGGTACTTCACTTTAAAAAGGATGCATAATCTAATCTTTCTCATATCCTTTGCTTGCAAACATTGTCAGTTACAATGGTACGTGCCATCTGCATAGATTTGATGGTTCTTTATGTCAATCTGCCTAGATTTGATGTCACTTTATGGCAATCTAACTCCATATGTTCAAACATTTGTTCAATCAGATCCCATTGCAATTAAAATCCTTCCCTTCCAACATTACGATTAGTACTAATTGAATCTGTCATCTTGGTGAAGCCGTCGTCTGCCATCATACAAGGAAATTGAGCAGATCCACAATTTTGAAATGAATTGAAATTTCAAATATTTGGATGCATGTTAAAATAGTAAATGCATGCATGTAGACTACAATAGTAAATACATGCATGCATGATGTATAATGGATGTTTTTTTCTCATTCCGATTTCACGTGCACATGCACATGCCCTATGTTACCTGGACTCGGGTTGGGATGTCGATACAGGTACATATCCAAGAGTCGGAAACTCATAATTGAAGGATACAGATTCGGCTAAAATTGATCCAAATTTTGGGTACATGTTCAAGGATATGACTATTAAAATAAATATATTTGAAGATGGTTTCATAAAAAGACAACATATAATTAAATTTGCATGGCTTCATAAAAGACATGTAATTGAATTTACACTGTTTCATAAAAATACATAGCCTATAATTAAATTTGTATGATTTCATAAAAAAAACACAGTTGTAATTAAGTTTGCATGGTTTCATATATTTAAGTTTATAATTAAATTTGCATAGTTTCATAAAAAGACATTATGTATTAAATTTGTAAGATTTCATAAAAAGACATTATGTAATTATAAGCTACCAATAAACTTTACTGAACTAGTTGAATAAGTCCCTAAGGGACCATTCCTTCAACTCTCCTACTACTTTACTACCAGTTTACCATATTGAAATAACTATCTCCTTCACTATCAGTCTTCCGATTGTCACCATGAAGGATCTGATTGTCACCATGGAGGATCGGATACGAATCTTATATCCATACCCATGTCCTATTGGGTCGACAAGGGTACTTATCCTTAAAGTAGAGAGTTCAGGTAACAGAGCACATGTCCAATTTCTCTAGTTTTACAAGGTTCTAAACGGTGGTAGGCGGGGTGCGCGACAGAGAAGGTCCGCCTACCGCCTAGGCTGCCTAGGCACCGCCCATGCACTTGATATATTTTGGGCATTGTTTACTATTTACCATTGTTTTTTTGTGTGTGCATAATATGCATATTTTAAGGATGTTTTATGCATAACTAAGTTGTAGAACAAAGATTTATGAAATTTCAGTCTTTTAAAAGTGAATCATAGGTCCATAATGCTTGTAAATTGTTTTGCCAAAACATCTAGTCAGGTATTGCTTCGCCTAGATGCCCGCCTATGTCACCTCCGCCTACGCTACCAAACCACCGCTGGCCGCCTCGATTGCTATTTAGAACACCTGGTTTTAGTAATTGGGCCTTAATTTTATGTATTTTCTTCTCCCCCCTCCTAATTTTATGTTTGGATACTAATCTATATCTATCTATGCTTACTATATTTAGCTACAATACCTAATTGAAGCTGCCGGCTGATATTGTACAAGGAAATTGGGGAGCCCCACAATTTTGAAATGAATTTAACTTTCAAACAGTTGCATGCATATTACCATAGTAAATACATGCAAGCATGTATGCTACAATAGTAAATGCATGCATACATAACATATAATCAATTATTTCTTTTCTCATTCCGATGCACACGCTCATTTTCGCTAGTCTACTTTTATGGTATCAAGAGTTTATGTAATTGGATCCAGTCATTAATCTTTTGATAGTAATGATAGTTACCTCTACGAATGTAGGTAGTGCATGGAGTTGCAACTTATGATCATCTACAGGTGAATCCAATATTCTCTCTGAAAGCTTACCCCTTATCTCATTCCTGCCAAACTAAAACGTTGGCCCTTATTAGGTGTGTGCTGTTAATCACACTTATCTTTTCACTCTAACCTAACATTACTCATCTTTGGAATAAACAATCATTAGTTAATATGTTTTTGCAAACATTCTCATTGGATCTCCTTACTTTGAATCATTTCTACTGGGAGAGATCCCAATATTCAACTTTCAATTAAGACCTTTCCACGTTCTTTCCCGAAATGTTAGACTCATCTCTCTCTCTCTCTCTCTCTCTCTCTCTCTCTCTCAAACAAGGAAACCTTTGAGTTTGGATCAGTTATGCATTGGCCCTACATTACTATTCTTTTGAAATAATTTTCACAAGACCAACTAATTGTTGTTGACCACTAGATTTCTGAACAGTTGTGTGCATTAGCTGTGAATAATTTTTGGATTCTTGCAAGGGAATTTAAGAGTAGGCTTGAAATTTTTGATGAGCAGAAATCACGAACACAACACCCATCACTTATTCTGAAGAATAAGAACCCTGTAAGGCATGCACTAATATTTGAAACAATTTATGGGAGTTAATGCAGTCATCCATATTTGTGATAAACATGACGATGGATCAAAGATTCAAAATGGTCTCTAGTAAGATTTCCTGCTTTTTTATTACTATTTCATTGAACCTTCTGCCAGAAATTTTCCAAATGGCCCCGAATATGGCAAGCAGCCAATGAGCTCGTACTTAACTGTAAAGAGATTATTCTGCTGTTCTAAAAGCAATTTGATTGAATTATAGTTTGTAATTTTGTATAGCTTCTTTGGCAGCAAATGTTGCCTCAAATATTTTCTCTGGCCAAGATTACCTTATTGTTTCTGAAATCATTTAAAAGGACTTTCTTATACTGGAAGATATAGTGCAAGTATACTTTGTCCTTTCTTTTTAGGAGAATAGTAGGTTATCTTTGTATACTGAGACACATGAAAAGCTAATCTGAAGCTAACTTACCCCACAAAGGTTAGGGGAGGTTATGTAGCAGGTGTAGAAATTTCTGTATAGCTTTTAAAAGTTTTAAGTCTCTTTCAAGACATTTACTTGAATTGTGCTTTGATTTATATTTGTGAGCCTTTTTATATCTTGAGCGTGTTCTTTTCCAATAAGCACTCAGATTAGCTGCCTCCCTTTTTAATAGTTGCTCGTTGGAAAATTTGGGTTTGATTAAATTTGTCCTTAAATCAACTGAAGAGTTCTCATGTTTAATTCTTGGACAGGGATGTGGCTTGAAAGAAGAAAGAAAGCTGTGAGGATTTCTGAAACTGTGAAATCTTACCAATACCAAGATTAATGCAAATGCTGCTCTTCCTTGATTTGACAGATGTTGAATCTTCGATCAGGCATCATCGGTTAGACAACTGTATTTTGCTTCTTTGCCTGGTGTTATTTATTGGGAAATTGGTTTTGGTATAAGTAGAATTCCATAATTGTATCATTTGTGCCTTTCTGGATATAGTATTATAGTTTTGAGGTCAAGCATTTTATCTTGCCATTACTTCAAAAATAGTTGCATGAAATGGATTAAGTTGCAAGTAGATGTTAAATCTAGGTTAAATCACCGTAATTATTCTTTTTTTCTTTGATTGATGATATTTTTCTGGATATTTGTTGTATACACACTATACATCAATGGTCATACCTTGCCTTTACTTCAAAAGTAGTTCCACGAAATGAAATAACTTGTCAGACTTCCATCTCTCCCATCTTAGCAAATGGCTAAGTAACTAGGAGCTATATAGAGACAGTCACGCCCCGGTCCCGTAAGGGACGGTCGTCCTCGCTTGGTCCCTACGGAACCGATCGTCCTCGTTTGGGCGTGATGCCGTGCAAGTCTAAGTTGCGCTTGCACCAGGCATTACCTGCACAAGACACAAGCTAGACAAAAATATACATATATAGACACATAATGAAATGCAGAGAACCGAAGTTGAACACGTTGATAGGAACACAAAATACTCTCTTTTATTGAATACTTGAAGATTGGATTACAAAGTACTTGCTTGGCTGAGTTACAAAAATATGCCTTAGAAGGATTACAACTCTTTTTACAATCCCAAAACTAGCCACAACGTCCATAATATCTTAAGGGTTGTGGTCCTGATCCAGAGTAGTTCAAATTACAAAAATATAAGTTGTTTATATGAGGGTATCACTAGTTAGTAATTTGAATATTGAGAAATGGCATTCTACTTATATAGCCTTAAAAATCTTACTTTCTTCACCATGGTTCTCAATGTGGCACCTGCTATATGTAAAATGTTCAACAATCCTTTACAAGATATATATTCATAGTCAATTATAACTAATGTGAGACTTAAGGTATATTTCATTGTAATGATTTTACTTTTATCAATATTCACATCCATAATGCATTTGCAGAACTTTGATGTTGAAGGACGTTGTTTTGTGCTTATTGCTTTATTGTCTAATAATGAGGTCATTACATGGTAATTTAGTAGAAATACTTATTCATGTAAATTTGATGCATTATGCACCTTATATATATATATATATATATATATATATATATATATATATATATATATAGTTAGGAAAGCCCATGAGGAAATTTATAATGTTGACATTTGAAAGTGTATATTTGGGAGAAAAACTTTCCAGTGTTTAGTAAATTCTTAAAGAGTTTTTTGTGATTTATCTTCCAATCTATAAGGCAACTAGAAGAGATCTCCCTGCACATTATGAGCAATATAAGATTATTAATTGCTGGAACTAATTGCTTAATCCAGTCCCTAAATAGTAGATCTGGACTACATCCTTTATAGTTCATAAATTTTTTAAAATTTATTTTCTTACTGCTGGATTTTGTTGGTTGGATGTTAGTCCCAACCCAATTTGTAAATGGTTCAAATTTCGATATTTGCTAATGTACTTGTGAGTTTTGAGTATTATGGGACATCGACAATTGGAAGGACGCAAGGACATGGAGAATTAATATTGCTGTTTGTTGCAATGGTGATGGTTCCGACAAACCTCTTTGGGTTATTGGTAAGTATGTTGATCCTAAATGCTTTAAAAATGTTACCATGAGCGCACCAAATTGTCATTATCGAGCGCATGGATGGTTGATTTACTTTTTTCAAGAAATTGTTTGTTGGTTTGGCCAGAATGAATAGCAGAAATGTTCTCCTTGTAGTGGACAATTGTCCAACCTATCCAAAGCTTAAGAAATGTATAACTATTCTTCCTAACTCCAAATAACCAAAGATGCAACCATGTGATGTTGGGATTATTCGATCACTAAAAAAAAATTACTGACGTCTTGTTATTCTAGTATCTTGGAGGTCTATGATGTTGGAGTAACAAATCCTAAAAAAAAAAAAAATCAATATATTGAATGCTATCAACTTTGTGAATGCAGCTTGGAACTTTAATGTGAAGACAACTATAATTGCAAATTGTTTTCGGCATTGTGAGATTTGGTTAGATGAAGATATAACTTCTGACCCACAAGTCGGTGAAGATTAAGGCATCCATTGATTACATGATGCCATTTTTGGTCTACACTATAAAAATTTGATAAATGTCGAGTACCTTTTGATTTATCCTACTGCGAATGATGCAATGATACCTTAAATAACTACTAGTTACAACATGAGAAAATGTACCCAATGTGGTGTATGCATTGCAAAAAAATTAAGGATGAGGTTGAGTTTGGTTTAGGTAGAAGAAAAGGCAGACAACTTTAGATGCATATTATGAGAAATAGTTGAATTGAGAAAGTAGACGTTTTCAAACAAAAAATTGATTAGTATTAGGAAAATTTATTTTTTATGTACTTCATCAATATTAATTTATATTTCATTGGGTCCTTAAGGATTTTCTAAAAAATATTATCTTATGCATTGAGCAAGGTTATTAATGTAGGATCCTTGCCTGAGTTGGGACCAAAAGATTATATTATTTAAGCAAGGTTAGTAATTTATCGAGCATTCATTTATTGAGATTTTACTATATATAAAACAATGATTACACTATAAAGAATTTTAACACACACTTGAATGAATGGATAAAAAGAACTACAATAACATTCATTGAACAAATAGAATTATACTTTATAATTTATAACATAGTATGATAATAAAATGTCAATATAAAATTAATATAAATATTTTGGGTGTGAGGCTAAAAAAAAATTGACCAAGAAAATAAAAGGGATTATGCTAAAAACAATAATTTTTGAACACAAAATTAAAAACAAAATAAAATAAGTAGACAAAAGTCTAGGCAGTGTTGTAGAGAAGTAAATAGAGGGAAGTCTTGTGTTTATTCAGGAGAACAAGCCACCATAAAATGGGTATGCAACGTTTATATACACAACCAATATAGTGAAGATTATTTACGTTAAGTTTTATGTTTATTAGACGGGATATTCTTACTTTGAAACTAATTACACGGACTACCCTATATTTTATATTTTTTATAGAAAGTTATAACACTAACTACCCCTATATTAATTAATTTTTTTCTTAAAGAGAGGGGTACCATGTGTAATTAGTTTCAAATTAGGGGAACCTCGTGTAATACACATAAAACATAGGAGTAGTTAACATAAATAACCCATATAGTTACAACAAATATCGGCCTTATCTTTTAGAGAGAGACATTCCTAGTTGGTTTGCACAATCGCATCAAGTAGTTAGATTAAACTAATTACAACACTCTCCTTTGAGTGTGCACAACTTAGTTACAAATTGTATTAGTCTTCAGGGATGATGAACATCAGTCATATATATATATATATATATATATATATATATATATATATATATATATGGGTTATTTACACCGACATCCCCTATGTTTTGTGCTTATTACACGGAGCTTGTCTAGTTTAAAAATAAATACACCAATACCCCTACTCTTTATAATATTTTTTAAAGTAAGGGTGGTCAGTGTAAAACTTTTTATATGAATTATAAAACTTAGGGGTGGTTCGTGTATTTAAAACAAAACATAGGGGGGTGTCAATGTATTTAGATTTAAAATAGGGGAAGTCCGCGTAATAAGCACAAAACATAGGGGATGTCTGTGTAAATAACCATTTATATATATATATATATATATATATATATAACAAAATAAAATAATAAAAATAATATATATTGGGTGTCTCGTTAAAACCTTGATACGAAAATTCCGGTGGAAAAATCGTAATCTAAGGGAGACAATGAGTGGATGTCAATACGTTCAAGATGTGGAAAAGTTCTAGAGTATGACTAACTCGATATGAGTGTCTCGTTAAAACCTTCTTAGGGTGCCAAAAATTAAGTAAAAAAAAAATATTTTTTAAGTTAGAAAAAGAGTACATTAAGGTAAGTTAGTATTCTTAAGGATACACCAATAATTTTGATATTATCTAAAACTACGAGCATTGTAACTCAAAGGCCCTCTGTAATCCGATGCCATGAACGATCTTCAGAAAAGTATATGTTAGAGTTATTTTATTATTTATCTTATGAGGATATAATATTAATTGTGGGTATATTATATATCATTATATATAGACATGAGATGTAATCTAGGGTTTCATGCCATTATAATCTCCTTTCTCATTTTCTCTCCTCCTACTTTTCTCTTCTCCATCGAACTTTGTAAAAAAAATTTGGCTATTTTTGTCTATTTTTATGATTTGTCGTTCGTGGTTCGCTTATGAGATCTAGGGTTTCTACAGATCTCCGTTGGTTGTTCGTCGTCGGTTGTGGTTCGTTGTGAGATTTAGGGTTCTAGAGATCTCATCTTTCTATTACATTTGTAAGTATGGTGGGGACCAAATTTTCTGGCGAGGTTAATAGTGATGGTGGTGGTAGCTGTAAGTTAGAAAAAGAGTACATTAAGGTCATGTGAGTATTCTTAAGGATACACCTCTAATTTTTATATTATCTAAAACTACGAGCATTATAACTCAAAGACCATCCGTAATTCGATGTCATGAACGATCTTCAGAAAAGTAGATGTTAGAGTTATTTTGGTATTTATCTTATGAGTGTATAATAGTAGTTGTGGTTGGATTATATATCATTATAAATAGACATGAGATGCAACCTAGGATTTCAGGTCATTGCAATCTCCTTTCTCATGTTCTCTCCATCGAATTTTGTACAAAAAATTGGCTGTTTTTTCATCTACTTTTTATGATTCGTCATTCGTTTGTGGTTCGTTTATGAGATCTAGGATTTCTACAGATCTTCGTTGGTTGTTCGTCGTCGGTTGTGGTTCGTTGTGAGATTTAGGGTTCCAGAGATGTCGTCTTTCTATTGCATCTGCAAGTATGGTAGGGACCGAATCTTCTGGCGAGGTTAATAGTGGTTGTGGTAGCAGAAGTGGTTCTCCTTTTACTGTTATTCATAATGATGAATTGAAAAATCGATCACTACAGTAAAACTCAATGGTGCGAATTACATTGCCTGGTCCAAGTCTATCAAAGTGGTATTAAGGGCAAAGAAGAAGTTTAAGTTTTTGACAGAAGAACTCATGTATGGAACGTTTGTTGAATATGAGGATTTGATAAGTGTCGATGCATACGTTATGTCGTTGTTATGATATAGTATGGAGCCGCACATCGCTGCTAATGTTCAGTGGTGTGAATCCTCCAAACAAATTTGGACATCTCTGGAAGAATCATATTCGCAGAAGCGGAACGTCTGTATCTCTGAGTTGTATGTGTCACACCCGTTTTCAGATTTGATATTTATTAATTTTTTGATATTCAATTTATTTTTCTGATAATGTATTTCTGCTGTATTTGCATGATGCTTCCTGTCATTTGTATTTTTTTTTTTTTAGAGAGACTATCCGAGATCAGTAGAATACCCATTGACATTGCCATAGATCCAGTTTAGGATCCGCATGTAGAATAGACATCTGGTTTTGGTTTATTTTGGCTGAACCCATAACTAAACCATCCCTCCCCTTATATATATGAGTGTTTTCTCTCTCCTCCTTTTCATTCTTCATTTCACTCTTTCTGCTTCATTTTTCTTTCTTCTTCCTCCCTCCCTAGACCGAACTCTAATCCTAGAAGAGGTTGTGATCACTTGGACCATGAGAGGTAGAGGCTAAGAAGCCACTCCAGGCAAGTACATTTTGCTCAATGATAAAGTCATGAATTTTTGTATTTTATTTATATTGTGTAAATTTAAAATGTGTTTGATAGAAATGTTTGCCTTGATGTTCTCATCTTATTTAGTTCTTGGAGTTTTGGGTTTTGATGGATGATTTGGAGTAGATCTAAGTTTCAAGATTTGGATTTTTTATGGGTTCATTTTTGTTTTCATGGGGTTTGATCTCCCAAAATTGTGTTTTACAAAACTAATTAGCTCATAGTGTAGAGCACCATATTTTATGTAACTTTGCTTTTGGCCGTGCTTGATTTCGAGTCCTGCTAAGTTCAGTGCTAAAACTTTATATAATACGTATACCAAAATTGTTGACGGGAGAAAAAGAATAGTGCTTTGCGAAGAGTATGCAAGAGAACCCCTTTGGCGTAGATACGTATGTTTCACTTTGGGCGCATTGGTGTACTGTCCCAACTCTTCGTGCGTACTAATCATACTGCACTCAGTCTCCTAGCAAAAGTGTGCCAGTCACACTCCTTGAGTAAGTGGTGCACTTTCGAGAGGAAACCCAGTTGGCGCACTTTGGTGCATATTCAATCAAAGTTCTCTCTAGAAAACCAAGAGAAAGTGCGCCACAGTCAGTCAGCGCACTTTCTTCGCGTTTGACAATCTGGCGCACTTTTTCTATGTTTCGTCAGCCGACACACTTTTCTTACGTTTGGTCTGCTCGCGCACTCTCTTCCCTCTTCGTTTTCTTAGGGACAAAGCTTTGGTTGGTTTTTCGATTTCTGTGTTATTGATTTGTGTGCTCCTCGACTGACGAGTTTCTCGACTATCGAGCTTTGACCTCGGATTGTGTGTTTTATCTTTTAGCTAGCTTGCTCGTGCAATTTCTTTGAAAGCACGCCTTATTCTTGTCCGCACACTTTTGTCAAGTGCGCCGTGTTGGTTAACTTGACAAAGTGCGCAAACTTTATTTTTGTGAGTTTGTGCACCTGGTTTTATCTTGTGTTCCTTCCATTTTGCTTGGGATGTTTCTTTGCGTATTATATAGTTGGATATTGTTCTCTTACAATTTAACACATGTTCTGACCCTCAATACACCGTGGAAATTGTTGTGTATGATAAACCTATTGCATTTGGCATCGGACAATCGAGTGTGAGTATTGCCCAATGTATCGCGTGTCGCGAATACGATAAGTTCGCCAGTGATAACTCGTGAATAGCTCGTACTCGTAACTCGTCATTCTAGGAAGTTCTCGAGTGTCCACGACTCAAGAACTTGAAATAATGATTAAACGAGATAAAATTTGACTAGATCATTGGGAGGGAAGAATATTGCGCTACCGGCTACCCCGATCTCCAAGGGCCCCATGAGGCATGGACCAACCCTGCTAGGCAAGGGCCCCATGACCTACCAAGTTTACGCATGCTACGGTACATACAAGACTTTGTGATGTACCGTGGTAGTTATATGATTTTTTGCATAATATGGTTACAAGATCTATGATATGCTGAGGCACTACAAGTTGTTGTTATTGAGCCGCGGTTCATAACATTATGCATTTCAGTATATGCATTCCAGTATATGTTCTAGTTATGTTTCAGTTTCAGTTTATGTTACAAGACAATTTACAGATAAGTTATGTTTACAAAACCAGTTTATGTTTATCTGTGAGAGGTTACAAGTTATGTTTGTGTAATGTGACTAGTTCAATTACAAGCGTACCCTTGGCCATCCGAGTTGACTACAGTGTCGGTGGTAGCGATATTCTTTAAACATGCATTTGTCAGTAAATAGGTTTGTGATAACCCTAGTTAGTTAATTATAACAAGCCGTAGGCATGTTTGGCCGTGATATGAATGTTTGTCCATTCATCTAGCTCGTCATGTTATATTCTATTTTCTTTCGGCGCTTGGTTAGAGTGCAAACTTCTACTCGGGTGAAGGTCTGTAACCCCGTTCCTTATTTGGTTTAAGGGTTGTGGTCCTGATCCAGAGTAGTTCATATGCCCTCTTGCCGCTCGTTGCCTTATCTTTCTTTATAGTTAGTTTGTTATCAGTGCACCAGTCCTTATGGTTATTTTATCGAGATAAGTACATTGGTACCGTACAAAGCTCGATCCGCATTTATTTAATTATTCATTTGTCTCTTATTTCTGCTGATTGTTGTTTTGGTTAACACCTTGAACTCCTTTGTGGTACTTGTTGCTTGGGGTTCTGACCCCACTGGTTTTGCTTGGCCAGATTACCCTGAGGAGACACAGGATCCACCGTACTTCCAGCTAGATGGCTCGCACTCGAAGGACTGCAGCCGAAGCTTGCGAGTGAGTTTTCTTCTTTCACCCCTCGTAGTGTTTTTGTTCTGTGGTGTTTTAGCAAAGGCCAGTACTAGCCCTTTTGTCCTGAGATTACTCCTCTGACTTCGGTCAACATGATATATATATTAGACCATGGCTGATATATTTGATCATGTATAATTATACTCTGCTAGTGCAGCATTTTGTATTCACTAGCTTCATGATCATATGTGACATATAATTTGTGACGCCTCTTTACTTTTATGTATGATATACTTTTGAAATTGTTGTTGATGGAATGAGATACTAGGATTTGTCGGCCTTAGGATTAACGTCATAGCATGCTAGAGTCCACCCATTTGTCTTCTAGACAACCTTAGCACATTGTGTCTTACTTCGATATTGTGCAAGGTGTAGATGGCCAATATCACGTCCCGATTTCGCCCAATCGATAATCGTCCCCCGGGCGTGATGACGTGCACACGTAGGGCGTGCGTGCACAAGGCCTAGGCATAATGATAATCTTTAGAACATATGCAACATAGTACGCAATTTAGATAACACACATTGAGGCATAGAAAAGTTTTCTTTTTATTGATAGTGAACATCTGATTACAGACTCTTGACCCAAAACGATAAGGATACCACACGGGCTTACAACTTGGATACAAAATGAGATAGTTGTTCCATATATTACATCATTTACTAGAATTCAAACACAAAATACCTTGGGTGCGAGTCAGCACCATCGTCCTGTGGCTTCCAAAAGTGAGAGCGAGCTCCTTTCTACTTATGTACTGGAGCTACCAAAAGTCACGACACGAATGCGTCTTGATTCAGGAAGGGGTTGGAGAAAACTTCAGCTCCTCGCCGCGTCGCCTTGGCTCGGGGAACCTGCTGCAACGAGGGTCAGTACTTCAAAGAGTACCGGTGAGGGCGAGCTAACCCAACTTAACCAAAACCTACAACAAGTTCATATGAGCATGCAACATTTATTATCATGTGATCTATCTATCTTGCCTTAGTTCAATTCTTCGCATAAGATAGAGTAAAATAACATAACCAAATGTGCCACCGCTCGGTGACTTTACATGTACCGTCTGAGCCACCTGTACAAAATTTACCATGACCTTCCCTGCCACAAAGACATAGTCTGCACAGTTTAAATATACATAACAATCACTTGGTTGGACTAGGGATGGGTCGGCTGCCATTCTGTCTCGGGTAGCTAGCCCTTAGCGGACGTACGGACCCATCCAATGCTAGGACTACACTAGCAAATTGTTCTACCCGGGGCGAAGCGGTCCCAGTGCCCCGACGACCGTTCGTAGAACGATATCCCTTGTATACAAGTTGTCCAGGACCATTATTCCACAACCAACTAAGTTACCAATTGAGACACATATTCAAGCAATATAAGTAACTAACTTCATGTGTTTCCCGTAGTCTAAGCTACTTGCATAATGATCACATTTCACCCGTTTTCACCATGCATGAACAGTTATAGCTAAATGGGTTCTAACTACATCTGACACAAGATGGCTATATGTATATATATATAACGGACAAGCAAGCCTTGCGGTGATCGTTCGTGTTTCTGTATGACAAGCATTATTAATGTTTCAAGTCTACTTCTTCTTTATTCTGACTCAATCTTAATGTTTTAGTATCGTTTGATCGGGGTGAACAAATGAGTCAATTTATTTAGAACGCAGACTTGGAAGAAGGGAGCTAATCGAAATAAAGCCATTCACAAGTTGGTGAACTAGGAGAGAAAAGGGAGAACTTCAAGACTCCGCACGAGCGTCGTCTACCCGATCACCTGCACGCACCAATAGACGATCAATATCCCCTGCTTCGGTCTCCGAGGTTCGATACGAAATGCGAAATCCTAAGAATGAAAGCAATAAAATCCATCAAAACCGTTCAAGAAAACGCAAGTCATAAAACCAACAAGAAAGCAACCAAGCGGCATCGAAAACGGGCAAGGAAACCAGCGCAACGGAAATGCCCCTCTCGACTCTGCCGCTGAGTCATTCCCCGAGGCACGATCCGTTGAATATGGGACCTGATTCCGAAGAAGCCAATCCATAACGAGGAAAGGATATTGATTCAATCTGTCCCTATCGGACGGTATCGAGTATTTCTTGGCCGCGCTTCCTGAATAGGGAGAACGGGGCATTATAGCCAAGTCAGTCCTCGTATTTATCCAGTATTCTGGGTGCGGAGCATGACAATATTTTAGTGGTGGCCAATGCAGGTCTGTTTCTCAGACTTGTGGGGGGACTCATCTTGTTAGAATCTCAATCATTTACTTATCTTCGATTGAACTCCATTAATTTTCCTTGAACTAAAAATTTGCTTGACATGATTGTTTTATTCCCATCCCTTGTTGATTGCCTTGTGTCCTTGTCCTTCAGGGACACCCCACCCGCTCCTTCTTCTGAGGGATCCATCTCTCCAGTAGTTCCAGTAGTAGGCCAGAAGCAGACTTAGTTGTCGAGTCATAATCAAGAGCAAGCAACCTCTCAGCATCAGTCAGCTCCGCCAGTCATACCAGGCCAGCTAGTTCCACTAGTTTCCTTAGTACAACCGGAGCAGTTAAGCTCGCAGGTTATGCTAGAGATGACCAGGACCATGATGGTGACACAATAACAACAACAACAACAACTTCAGCTTCAGCAACAAGTGTTCCAGCTTTACCAGGAGTCCAAGCTAAATCACAATCGTACCATCCAACAGAGTCTTCAGATGTTGTTAAAACTCAACATGCATAGTTTGTCAGGAAAATTCCAAACCAAAGATTTGCGTCCAGATGGAGTAGGGATTGAAGAAGGACAATACCCTCACCAGTATCAGCTTATAGTCATTCGTATCAGTGCCCGGAGGCTCCAGTTATATGTTTGTTCTGTGGGAAGGCAGGACACACCAGTATAATATGTCGGAGGTCTAATCATCTGTCTTCTATGTGGAGCACCCGATCATATGATTGCTTTCTGTCTACGACTATCACCTGGACGACGAGAAGTGCCCCAAACCTCGATACCAGAATATCACCCACAATAGCACCCGACAGAACCAGAAGGATGTACCTACTGTGGAAAGATGGAGCATTTTAGATCAGGTTTTTGAAAGACTAATGGGTGATGTTCTCACTGTTTAGCTATAGGTCATACAGTTAGAAAATGCTCACAATTGTCGCCTCAAGAACGACCAGCTACGCCCCGGCATGCAATCTCAGACATTTCAGTCACCTCGATTATCAAATCCTGTAGTGGTAGACCAAGATGAGCCAATACTAATAGTACAATAATTGGCACAACATCCTCCCCGAGCTCGAGCTCAGAGGGCCAGGCAGCGCAGAGCACGGTTATATACGCAGTCCAAGATACAGTTTCAGTGTCCTAGTCAGCCAAAGGGAGGTACCTCGACGGTCGTAGGTACCATCTTCCTGAGTTGTTCTAGTTTTGTCTTTCAGTAACAGATCATGTTGTGGCAGTACATCTTGGGTTCTTGTCGATGGCCTTGTATTCCACTATGTGCGGAGTGCAACGATTAGCTCGACTTATTAGACGAGTGGAGACGAGTTTCTCGTCCCGCTCTTCTGCTTCCGTATCTCATTGTACGTGATGTTCATCATGTGTCCCGACTGTGAAGGTATATCTTGGATTAGAGTTATGATCTCGATATAGTCGTTGGTACTGACTTACCTCAAGACTTGGCTCTTGTCCATTTGTGTGAGTCATCATAGGCAAGCGATGACGAATTCCTATTTGACTGACTTAGGGTATATGTATCCATATGCCTCCATTTTGCTGTGTGCGATTATTTACTTTCTGCAGTTATCTCTTCTATTTTAGTTATTTGCTTGATGTGATTCATTTCCTAATAAGTGATTTATGATTTTCTGAGCCTTTTAGTGTGTGTTCCAGCTCGACTAGCCTTAGTAAAATTTCGAGAACAAAATTTTTCTAAGGAGGGTAGAGATATCACATCCGTTTCCAGATTTAGTATTTATTGAATTTCTGATATTCAATTTATTTTTCTGATAATGTATTTCTGCTGTATTTGCATGATGATTCATGTAATTTATATATATTTTTTGTCTCGAGAGACTACTCGAGACCGGTAGAATACCCATTGGCATTGCCATAGACCGGATTTAGGACTCGCATGTTGAATCGACACCTGGTTTGGTTCATTTTGGTTGAACCCATATCTAAACCATCCCCCTCCCCCCTTATATATATATATATATATATATATATATATATATATATATATATATATATATATGAGTGTTTTCTCTCTCCTCCCTTTTATTCTTCATTTGACTCTTTCTGCTTCATTTTTCTTTCTTCTTCCTCTCTCCCTAGACCGTACCCTTACCCTAGAAGATGTTGTGATCACTTGGACCATGAGAGGTAGAGTTTAAGAAGCCACTCTAGACAAGTACATCTTGCTCAATGATAAAGCCATAAATTTTTGAATTTTATTTATATTGTGTAAATTTAAAATGTGTTTGATAGAAATGTTCGCCTTGATGTTCTCATCTAATTTAGTTCTTGGAGTTTTGGGTTTTGATGGATGATTTGGAGTAGATCCGAGTTTCTAGATTTAGATTTTTTATGGGTTCACTTTTGTTTTCCTGGGGGTTTGATCTCCCAAAACTGTGTTTTACAAAGCTAATTAGCTCAAAGTGTAGAGCACCATATTTTATGTAACTTTATTTTTGGCCGTGCTTGATTTCGAGTCCAGATAAGTTCAGTGCTGAAACTTGATATAATATGTATACCAAAATGGCTAACTGGGGAAGAAGAACAATGCTATGCGAAGATTATGCAAGAGAACCCCTTTGGCGTAGAAATACATATGTTTCACTTTGAGCGCATTTTGTGTGATGTCCCAACTCTTCGTGCGTACTAATTATACTGCACTCAGTCTCCTAGCAAAAGTGCGCCAGTCACACTCCTTGAGTCAGTGGCGCACTTTCGAGAGGAAATCCAGTTGGCGCACTTTGTTTCATATTCAATCAAAGTTCTCTCTGGGAAACCAAGAGAAAGTGCGCCACAGTCAATCAGCGCACTTTCTTCGCGTTTGGCAATCTGGCGCACTTTTCCTATCTTTCATCAACATGCGCACTTTTCTTACGTTTGGTCTACTCGCGCATTTTCTTCCCTCTTCGTTTTCTTAGGGACGAAGCTTTGGTTGGTTTCTCGATTTCTATATTATTGATTTGTGTGCTCCTTGACTTACGAGTTTTTCGATTGTCGAGCTTTGACCTCGGATTGGGTGTTTTCTTTCAACTAGCTTGCTCGCACACTTTCTTTGAAAACAAGCATTATTCTTGCCCGCGCACTTTTATCAAGTGCGGCGTGTTGGTTAACTTGACAAAGTACGCCAACCTTGTTTCTATGTGTTTGTGCGCCAACCTTGTTTTTGTGAGTTTGTGCGCCAACCTTGTTTCTGTGAGTTTGTGCGCCTGGTTTTATCATGCCACTACCAAAATATGATAAAATAGCGAAGTTTTTAGCGACGTCATCATAAAACGTCGCTAATATTAAAGACTTGAGCGACTCCAAAAATAAACGTCGATGTTGGCGACACATAGCGACGTTTAGCGACTGTACTTCAGTTTTTTAAAAGAATAGTTGCTAGAAGCTTCTTTAAGGTCGCTAAACGTTGTTGAGTTTTTTGATTTAGCGACGTTTAGCGACGTATTTACCGACGTTGCTTTTTTTGATTTTTAGTGACGTTTTTAGCGACGTCACTAACGTCGCAAACTTTTTAATTAGCGACGTTTAGCGACGTCTATTTATAACGTTGCTAATTTTTTTAATTAACGACGTTTAGCGACGTCTATTGATGACGTTGCTAAATTTTTTAATACAGGGTTTATTTTTCCTCATTTTGTCAAACTCATCCCCAAAATTTTGAACCTCCCCCCCTCTTCCCCCATCTGGCATCCTCCTCCTCCCCCCATCCCTACCCCCCCTCACCGGCTCCCCCACAGCCTCCCTACTCCGGCTCCCCACCCCTCGAGTGCCCCCATCCCGCACGGCTCCTTCCTTCCGGCGTGGCTCCTCCCCTCCGACGACCTCGGGCTTCTCCTACTCCTCCTCCTTCTTCTCTAGGTAAATCCTAACCCTATCTCTTTCTCTCTCACACAGATGTAGACACGACATGACACTGACACAGACACACACTGACACAGACACGACACGCACTGTCACAGACAAACCCTGACACTGACATGACACACACACACTGACACAAACACGACACACACATACACTAACACAGACATGACACACTGTCACAGACACACACACTGAGATAGACACGACACACACACATTGACACAGACACGATACGATATATATCCATGTAATTAATTAATTTACCATATTAACACATATTTTTTGTTGTAAAATAGTATTTCATGTGTGTATTTAACTTAATTGATAAATGATAGGTGTGACCATCCTAAATAGGGTTTTTATATATGTATCGGGGAATCAAGTCGGAGATTTTACTTTGCATTCTCCGACTTGCTGTTCTCGGGCACGAACACGAATACACACTTGCGTTCTCGGGTACGAACACGAACAAACGAACCCACACACACATAGGTGTGACCATCCTAAATGATAGGTGTCATACACTAACCCTAACACGGACACGGACACACACACACATGTTTGTATCATGTCATCTCATGATACGCATGGTGAAATTGTAGGACACATGGATATGAAAGGTTATGACACGATATCGAGGATAAGGTTGTAAGCATTTTATTGGACATGGACACACGCATACATGGCAAGTGTGGATATCCAGGAGTATCAGTGAGTGTCAACTATGTATCCTGGACCAAAAAAAATTGACACTGGATATCCATGACTTGACTTTTCAATTAGAAAGTCAAGCCTTAAACAAATGTCAAGTGTGGATATCCAGGATACATATTTGACACTCACTGATATACTGCAATATGAGTATCCAGGATACATAGTTGAACGAAGAAGTATCGGTGCTAGGACTAGGTGTATCGGTACATGTACTGTATTCCTGAGTATTCTTATGTGTGTGTAGACGAGTAGGTGTATAACATAATTGGGTATTCCTGAGTACTCTTATGTGTGTGTAGACGAGTAGGTGTATACACTACCAAATATTCACATGAGTATATACTTGAACGATATATATTCATCTTTGCAGAAGTATCTAGAAATGGATATGAATTACTATATGCGTCATCGTTCGTGGATGTATAACCGTCATCCTGATGATATATGCGGTGTGTGAGATAAATTCATAGAGGGTGTACAGCAGTTCCTGCAGTTCGCCAAGGCGTTCCCTCAGTACATGGACGGTACCAAAATGAAGTGTCCGTGTGTGAGATGTCGCAACTTGAAATATCATCCAGAAGTGGAAGTCACATATCATTTGTACTTGAAGGGTTTCACGCCGAATTACTTTCAGTTGACCGCGCACGGAGAACTTGTGTCTTTAGCATCGGAGTCGGAGCCTTATGTGGAGCCGTATATGGATGTCCACGACCACACTGCTTACGACGACGGGTGGATGAACATAGTTTTCGATGCGGCGGGGCCTAGTTTCGATCCGGACAATCATGATGCAACTGAGGAGGAACCGAATGCCGATGCTGCGAAGTTCATGGAGTTGCTGGAGAATGCAAGGACTCTATTATATCCTGGTTGTGAGGATTATTCACCGTTGGAGGTGGTTAAAAGATTGTTGAGCATTAAGTTTGATTTTAATATTTTGCAAGAATGCTATAACCGACTGATGGATTTGATTATAGAGATCTTGCCAGAGGGTGCAAAGTTGCTTAAAGACTTCTACCGATCTAAGAGGATGGTGAGATCGCTCTGGATGGGATACGAAAAAATCGATGCATGTCGCAACGGGTGCATGTTATACTACAAAGACGACAAGGATGAAGATGCATACAGATTATGTGGTGCTGATCGCTACAAGGCCACTGGTAGAGGAAAGTCTGTCGGTACAAGAAAGCCTACCGATTCGATGCACTACTTGCCTTTGACGTCGCGGTTGCAGAGGTTGTCTATGGTGAAGGAGACTACAGAAAATATGAGTTGGCACATGCGGGAACAGATCAACGGAGTATTGGATCATCCATACGATGGAGAAGCAAGAAAGCACTTTCATCTAGAGTATCCAGATTTTGCTTCGGATCCGCGTATGTCAGATTGGGGCTCTCCTCCAACGGTTTTATCCCATTCGGACTTTCAGGCTCCCAGTATTCGTGTTGGCCTGTGATCGTCACTCCGTACAATCTATCACCTTGGATGTGCATGAAGACTCCGTATATGTTCCTAACCGTTATTATCCCGGGTCCGAACAATCCGAAGAGGAATATCGATGTGTATTTACAGCCTTTGATAGATGAGTTGAATCAGCTGTAGGAAGTATGTGCCAACACGTACGATATTTCTAGAAAGCAAAATTTTGAGATGAGGGCAGCACTTATGTGGACCATTAACGACTTTTCGGCCTATGGAATATTATCGGGATGGAGCACTCATGGTCATCTCTCATGTCCGTATTGCATGGACCGTACTAAGGCTTTCTGTTTGAAATGCGGAGGCAAACCGTGCTTCTTCGATTATCATCGACAATTTTTGCTGAAGGATCATCTGTACCGGAGGAACAAGAATGCTTTTCGTGCGGGCATTGTGGAGAAGGCTAATCCACCGCCAAGGTGGCCCGGATACACGATATGAGAAGAGGTAAAAGATTTATCAAATGCTATCAAAGAGCCTGCTAAGGGGTACAAGTGTCACGGATTTGGTCGCACCCATAACTGGACGAAGAGGAGTATATTATGGGATCTGCCATATTGGAGCACCAATCTGATCAGACATAACCTTGATGTCATGCATATCGAGAAGAATGTGTTTGATAACATAATTAATACTGTAATGGAGGTAAAGGGAAAGACGAAAGATAATCCGAAGGCCAGGTTGGACTTAGAAGAAATATTTAGACGTCTTGTGTTGCATTTGATAGATGAGGGGAATGGAAAGTTAAAGCAGGCTAAGTCAATTTTCTCACTGGAGAAGGAGGATAAAGGAAGACTTTGTAGGTGGATTTGTCACGCCCCAGTCCCAAAATACGCAGGACTAGGAACACGTAAGCATGCCAGCCGTATGGATATGGTAACTCCAATATATGGAAACCATATCCCATACGTACGCTGTAATATGAATATCAATCCACAAGTGGTATAAAATGTATCACAAGTCACAGGGTACAATCTAAATCTCATCCACAGAAAATCAATATAAATGAATAACCAGCATCTATATAACTAGATCTCAACATAAGTATCTAAGGAGGATAGTTGGATGAAAACAAATTCACTACCAACTCGAATGGAAAAGTACAATACAATAAACACAATGTAAGAATACCAGCTAACAATCATGGGGCTCGGAGAGAAGACATCCACGAACCATCTAAATCTGCGCTCCTGCAAATACTCAGAAACATACACCTGGCAGAGGACCAGGTCCTCAGAGGGACGTAACAAGATACAGAAAAGCGAGCCAATTTGAATACAGTAAACATGCATATAATTTGAAAATAAATAAGTACGATGTACAGGACAATCTATATGAATGCAAATGAGGACAACTTTTCGACGTATGGGCAAGGGTAGGCTACTCGATCTACCTCACAACTCACACACACGTCAGTGGACATCAGAAATCGACATACCACGGGGGTAGCGACCAGCGAGACTCCAGAAATCGACATACCGCGGGGGTAGCGACCAGCGCGACACACGCCCGTAGTGCGAGCTATATACTACGGTTTACCAGAGTGGTTAAAAGCCCATACGCCTAATAATTGTCCTCTATGATACTAAGTGTCAAGTGTGTGTCAACATATCTAATATATAGTAATGACTGAAAGAACTACACATGCAATAAATAAAAAGAAATGCAATAAATATACAAAAATATACTAGGCATGCAAAATACTGTAAACAATTTGGCAAGGTATCTTGCCTGATCTGAAAAAGAATGAAGTTCCAACTCAAGGCGTCGTCCGATCTACCCGTCACATAAATTAAACAAGTTAGGTTACAAAAGTAGGTGAATAGTTTCCTCAATTTAATCTATTTTAATTCTGAATAAAATAACCTAAAATAGTATTTTAATCTTATTATAATCTGATTTTATTGTTAAGTTCTAATTTTGGTCCAAAGAAAGTCAACTTTAAGGATTTGTGATCCGTGGCGCGCAAATCGAGGCAATCCGTTGACCAAAAAGCTAACCGATTCAAATCCTGGATTTGTGTATGGAATCCTATATATTTCAATGCTACATGAACACTGGAATAAACGGTTTCATAAAATCACAAGTCAGTAAAGAGTTATGGCCACAAGGGCGCACAGATGACAGTTTTCTGTGGTTTTCTATTTACGTCTACGTTTGCACAAATTTTATAGTAGAATAAACTTATATTTTAAATTCTGGAAAAATAATTTTCTGGAAGTTCATCATGTCAGCTTTCCGAAACTTTAAACGGTTCGTAATTCCGAGTTCGGGATCTCCCGAAATCTCGAAAATATCAAAACGCGTCTGATTTCGGACAACTGGCACTTTTAGAATTTTCTGCAAAAATAGGTTCTGAAATTATTAAAATAAATTATATAATCAGAAAACTAACCTTGATATAGTTCTAACAAAAAAAACTGGAGCGCGTTTGGAGTCCGGAGCTAGGAGATATCGTCTTTTTAATTCGTTATAACTAGTAGAAAATGAGGCTGAATTTATGACGAATTTTGACTATTTTTTGAACGAAAAGGGGGGGAATTTGGGGAAGAAAAATATGAAGGATGAGGTATTTATAATGGTGGACACTACTTAATTAAATACGACTATGATTGGTTAATTTGGATAGGATTATGATGAATTTAAATAAGGATAGGATATGCATGAAGTTGCTTTCCTAGTAGGTTCAGGATTTGAATTAATTTAAAATAGAGTTTGAATTTATCTCAATAATTTATAATCTTAAATATAATTAAAGATAATACAAATAATTTATAAAATCTTATTAATATCTATTAACACTAAATTAGCATCTATCTAATATTAAGACTATATATATCCAAATAAATCCTAAATAATTTTAAAAATCTAAATAAATTTCTTAAAATTCTAAATAAATTACAGAAAAATATAATTAAATATTTTAAACTAAAATAAATATTTGGTAGGAACAACATGCAAGTATGATCGTATAGTAAATCATAGAAGTCCTAAAAATTTATGTTTTCTAAGTTTTTAATTACCTAAATATTCTAGAAAAATCTCCAAAAATCTAAAATAACCTAAAAATGATTCTAAATAAATATTTACATAAGTAAATATACTAAGAAATTTATTTTCTAATTAACTACTAGAATATTCTAAAGTAATTCAATATTTAAAATAATCTATAATAAATATAATAATATAAAATACACACAAAATACCTATTTTGGGTGAGGGGGTTTACAGGATTCATGGTCTAAAATTTTCAGATGGATACGTGTCAAACTTGAGAAGATGCGTCGACCTTAAGGAGAATAAACTGGCGGGTATGAAGAGCCACGATTGTCACGTATTCATGAAGAGGTTAATTACGATTGCATTTCGGGAATTCTTACCGCAGGTCGTTTGGGATTCATTGACAGAGCTCAGCATATTCTTCAGAGATCTTTGTTCTACTAAGTTGCTCGTCGATCGTCTAGAAAAGAAAGAGAAGGACATTGCGGGAACACTGTGCAAGCTTGAGAAGGTATTTCCTCTTGGATTCTTCGACTCCATGAAGCATTTGCCAATTCATCTTTCCTATGAGGCACATGTTGGTGGTCCTGTCGGTTATCGATGGATGTACCCGTTCGAGCGGCATCTGAATCACCTAAAGAGAAAGGTAAAAAATAAGGCACGGGTTGAGGGCTCTATTTGTGAAGCTTATGTTCTCGAGAAGATTATAAACTTTTGCTCAACGTATTTCAAATCTCATGTTGTTACTAATAGAACGAGAGCTCCGAGAAACGACGACGGATATCAGGAATCTAATGATGCAATACTGAAAGTATTCAATGCGTCCGGAAAGTCTTCGGAGAAAATGAAGAAGAGATATTTGAATGACGACGAGCTAAGGGCTGCTCAGTTGTATATATTACTCAATTGCGATGAGGACGAAGTGGAGAAGCTAGAGGGTTAAGTAATTAATACGTCCACGTTTATGTCATCTCAATGTAATAGTATAAGCTAATATTATGCTACTAATCAGCGGTTGCTTCATTATTTTTCAGCACATATAATGATGAGCTGAGGTCGGTTAGACCCTACATAACAGACGAAGAAGTAGAACAAGAAATGAGACGTCATTTTTCTTCTTGGTTGAGCGCATATGTAAGGAGCTCGATAATTACTTTTTCTGTATGCACTTGCACAATAAATAACTTACATCGCTACTTTGGTATTTAGGTCGATCGTCTAATAACACCCAAGACAGAATCTATTAGAACTCTAGCCAATGGACCAAATACTGCCGTCAAAATATGGCCAAGTTACTGTGTGAATGGATTTAGGTTCAAGTCAACAAATGCTCCGATCAGAGACAGCTTTCTGGATCCTGATTCCACGAAAATAGTTATTTGTGTATCAAATCTTCGAACTACAAAGACGTCGATCCAGGCAATAATTTATTTGGCATCTTAAGAGAGATTATAGTTGACATATAATTATGGCACAGAACCTGCTAAGATCGTGCTATTCAAGTGTGAATGGTTCGATCCGATTCAAGATCAAGGTTGAAAAATTGAAAAGCATGGTCTTGTGGATATAAACTATAAGCGTATATATGAAGACTACGAACCATTTGTCCTATCAAGTCAGGCTCAGCTTGTTTACTTCACAACTTATCCTTGACGGGGGACATCGAGGTCGGATTGGTGGGCAGTGTGTAAGACTAAAGTTAGAAATATCTTTGATATTGACGAAATAGCTTATCAGGAGGACGAACTACCTCTTGTAACAAATATTGTAGATGTGGACTCAACGAAAGTTACTCATTACATGACTAATAATCTAGAAGAGGTAGAATTATCCGAAGAGGAAGACCAAGACGAAGATGAAGTAGATGAAAGTGAAGATTAGGAGGAAGAGGAAGAGGAAGAGGAAGAGGAAGAGGAAGAAGAGGACAAGGAAGGCGAACAAGATAAATTTTCTGAAGATGATTGAAAATAAAATAAATCCATTTGGACTTGTGACATGTACTATATTTTGAATGTATAATGTACTATCAATTTAGACTTGTGACATGTACTATATTTGGATTGTAGAATGTATTATTTTGAATGTAGAATGTACTATCCATTTAGACTTGAGATACTACTAGTTATTTACTGTGCAATTCTATTAATTCTGTGAGTTTTGCATAAATGTACTATATATTTGTTTATTTGTTCTATCATCATATGTTGTTATCAGGTATGACAGGACGACGCGGAACGTTCGACAGGTCCCGAGGTAGACGGAGTGCTCCTCTGGTGTTGCCTACTGTTGGTTTTGGATCATCGGCACCAAGTACTCCAGTATATCAACCAGTCACATCTCCGACTGCGATGACGTTAAGTGGCAACACTCCTGGGACGAGTAGTTCTAGGCCTGAGACTACTTCCTCGTCCAGCGTTCCTTCTGCTGATAGAACCATGGAGACAGATGAGCATATGGCGGAGGTTGAGTCGACGTCATCCCAGCATCAGCTAGATCCTCCATGCGCACCTCCGGACGAGACGAGAACGGAGATTTGGGCCGACGGTACAAAGTAAGTCAATTAGTTGGTTTAGCATCATATATATTGTGTATTTTTTTATTCATCATATATTCACTTTTTCGATAAAAATAATTATCTCTGTATAGATATTGTCCCTCGTCGGTACAGAGACACTTGGGCCAAATTTTGAGGTACAACTATGGTGGCCCTTGGATCAACTACTCTGATGCTCCGGATGAGAGGAAGACGTTCTGGTTTGCGCACTTCAAGGTAAAAGTATATTATATCAATCATCTAATTTATGTATATTATATAACTTACTAAATTACTTCTTGTAGAAAACGTATTTCTATCCACCGCACCGGACCGAGTTGATCGAGCATATGTTTCCTGCCGTTGCCGCCAAGCTGATCCGTGATGCTCTGGATGACCAAAAGGCTCATGATCGCGAAAGAAAATCGATCCAAGGTTCGATCATGCCTGAGCAGTGGACTGCGATGAGGGCTAGATTCGACAATCCGAGATATAAGAAAAGGTCTGAGAAGGCCAAGGCGGCTAGGCAGAAGACAACAAAGTGGTATGGTGGCTCGATTCCGATGACGGAACATTTTTATTGTTTGGTATATTTTTTATTTCAGATATATTATTTTAATGCAAGTACGATAAAATTGTAGTAGGATAAAATATTTAATTTTAGTACTAAATCATATATTTTTAACAGGTACAGAAGGGTGAGGATGCCAACATGGTGACCGTCTTGCTGGCCACCCATCGAAAGGACGGGAATCTCATTGATGGGAGGGCCTCGCAGACCTATGTAAGTATTACTTTACTTTGTGTTAATTTTAATATAACTTAGAAAATATGCAAATAAATATCCATGTAGTTAGTAATAAGTACCTTAGACACATTAGCAATTATCGAGTATCCAAACTTTTCTAGGCCGAGTATCTTAGGCTGCGTGAGTGGGTGACTGCTAGTGCACCTACATCGGGAGAGGCTGGTACTTCCTCGCCGCCCTCTCCAGCTCTGTCGGCGGACGAGCTGTGGGTGACCGCCGCTGGTGGTCTCCAGAGGGGTACGTACTACGGTAAGAGATCCTATGGCGCCCTTGTTGCGACGCAGTCATCTAGGGTCTCCACGGCAAGTACGCATTCCCCACAGCCCTCGCAGGCGTCGACCCGAGTCCAGGAGACCATTGACCGTCAGATTGCGTCTCTCCGTGACGAGTTGCTACAAAGGATGGAGGAGCATCCCATGTCCCAGCCGTTGGCGGACGATGCGACGCTCATCGCACGATTCGATACGCTCGAGCGCAACATCATGGAGCTTAGGGATATGACAACTAATCTTAGAGCGTCGACAGAGTGCAGCGTGACGGAGCTACATGCATCACAGTTGTCCATGGGTGAGAGGCTGACAATGATGCATGATTTAATGGTTCATAGCAATACAAGGCTATTATCTACCATGGATTCATACAACCATCGACTAGCAGAGTTGGAGCAGATACGTCCTCCTAGTGCGCCTTCATCGACACAGACTCCATAGACGTCACTGCCTTCTCCATCGACATCGATATCGATTTCACGGGAGCAGTATGATTTGTTCTTATCCCTGATATGCGCCGGTGGTCATCCACATTCAGATCCGCAGTATCCTAGTTTGGATAGTTTACTGGTTGTTTGTGTTTTGACCTATGATATTTGGTCATTTATGAATATTATTTATTTTTGAGGCTTTCAGACTTTATTTCTTGCACTCAGTTGTGTGGATATTTATTGTATTCTTTACGACGAGATGTTCTCCAGACTCGGTTTATAATTCCAATATTTTATTTTCTTCAAATTTTACTATATTATTCATATTAAATGTATGTTAATTTATCGGTATTGAGTGTTCAACCGAAGGGGTCAGCGAACTCAAAAAATTCAACGGAGGGTTGCTCTGGGTCTATTTATATAAGTTGTGAATTCATAAACTGCAGGAAGATTGGTTTGGAAACCATTATATATTCATTTTTTATTTTTTCACTGAAACTTTAGCGACGGTTATATACGCCACTAAATATGTCGCTAAATACGTCGTTGATTGTCGCTAAATACGTCGCTATATACGTCGCTAAGTACGTCGCTGAATGTCGCTAAATTATTGACATGGCAGTATTTGTCAGGTCAATATAACGTCGCTAAATGTGTTACAAAATATTGCTAAATAAAAAAAATTAGCGACATATAGCGACACAATACGTGGCTAATTTAGCGACGTGACGCTAAACGTCGCAAATATAGCGACGCAGATACGTCGTTAGAAAACGTCGCAGATACCATGTATCTCTTGATGGTACCTTCTTTATCGCTCTTCCATAGTTCATTCTAGCCGTAGTTTTATTGTATTTTAGTTAGAATTATGGATGTATATTATGGATGGTTGGACATATTATCTGGTTAGGACAGCTTATACGTATTCGATCGGAAAAGAGTTTGGTTGAATACGTAACTGGCTATTGCAACGTGGCCTGGTTTCGCATATTTTGGGACTAAGGTGTGACAAATTCTCTAGCTTGCCCATGAGTGGTTCTTGTATGTCATCTATGGGATCATTGTCCTCTTCTTCCACTAACGAATGGTTATCTTCCTCCTCAGTCGCAACAGTTGCTTCTTCTGTTATTCTGAAGCTACCCCTCAGATCAAAATCTCGATAGAATTTGTCGATCGAGCAGTAGAAGTTAGCGTAAGAATGCAAGATGCGTAATGAAGCGTTCCTGGAGGGTAAAGTGAACTTGGCACCGGTGCAACCCATGCTGAAGTACCGTCACCCACGGGCTCCATCAATCAATCTCCCGGAGGACCAGAGGCAAGTGCTGACGTTCCCAACATGGAATTGATCATAGCAGAGCTATCTTGTGAACCGACTAGGCAGATATAGTTCAATGGAACATCCATCGTCGCTCTTATAGATCAGACGAGAGGGCCAGATGAGCCAATGAAAGACTCCAACCGGCAAGGCTGACCTGTCATTACCCCGGTCATAGAAGCTTGCACCCTGATGCTCAGATGCAACTTCAGGGGGATATAGTAGAAGTGCCAGCCTACTCCCAGGTTCAATGATCTTGTAGTCTTAAAGGGAGTAGTATCCTCTCAAGTGGACTCTCTATACTTGCAAAGGAACACAAGCCTAGTAGCATCATCGCTTTATAGACCATGAGCCATCAAGCGATTGTGATACAATATCATCCATCCCATCAGATAGGTGTACAACATTTCTATCCTAGGAAAAATTAGTTCGAACTAAGGCTCCTTTTCCAAGCTTTCGATAAATTCTCGGAGGCCATCATTTAGTCTACATACCATGGAGGTAGGAGAGCCAGCTTGTGCTTAAAGACCAACCGTACTGCTGGGAACAGTACGTTGTGATGTAGTCGATCCACTGAACTAGAACCTCCGGGGATGACCCATCGTCGAAGCCACATAGAAAGATAACCAGCCAACAGAGCCTTAGAGGAAATCTCTTTACGAGTATGTCTAAGGTAGCTGAAGACATATGTGCCTGCTGAATATTTCCCCAATTGCTTCCTCAAGGCGCTTATCAGGTGCCTTATGGTCTTTCATAAGTTGTTCAATCTCGTTAGCGTCTAATGGTCGAATGGGATAAATTTTAGTAGTCTCTATCTAAGATCGATTCGAGAAGAGGTAAGTGAACCACTTGGTGATATAGACTGTACCAGAGTCTATCTTGTAGAAATGGTTGCAGGCCAGATAGTTGCACATCAACTCCTGATATACCTCAACGAGGCGGGGTTCTATTTTTGCCAGATCTTGGAGCTCCCTATTATTAGGGACATATTCTTCATATGGTAGTTCTCCCATCGGCAGATCTGACCACATGCATCTCGTGCAACACGAGCTCTAATTCTCCATGCGGGGTGGAGAATGTCCCGGTATGGGCATTGTATCATTCCACTAAAGCAAGGAACATGTTGTGATTAGGGAAAATACTATAGCAAGTTGCCAGGATGACACTGTAAAGCCCTATGTTTGCAAGCTCTTGCGCATGCTTCTCCAGTATCCATAAAGTAAGGCGATTCCAGCGGGTGTTGGCTTTGCTGATCCACACAGTAAGTCTGCATTTCTTTAAAGAGTATATCCTTCCAGCTCTAATGAAGAGATTGGCGAAAGTCGGCACCATCCAAGGTTCAATGAGCGAAGAATTCTCACTATGTACATATCCAGGATACAATTCACACATCGGAACAGAAGGTCCATCTGGAGTACTGTAGAAAAGGCTCCTCCATTGATCGTCGCGCTTATGACAAATTCTTCTAGGTTTAGCTCTGTGGATCCAATGAGTCAAATCCCAGTCCATCTTCCTTTGGAATATAGCATGATAAAATGCAGACAGAGGGTAGTTACGTGCCATAGTAGGGAGGTACATCTCCCTATCACCGACTTTGAAAACCCATGCCTTCTTCTTAGGCTTTGTCTGTGATGCTCTGCTGATAGCGTCTCCAAATAAAAAGGCAGGCTTTGGGTAGCGTTTATCATCCAGGGAAGTGAAGGGATCATTACTTATCAAGGACACCAACATTCTTTCACCTTGTGAGGCTACCAGTAGCTGTCTAGTCTCTGGCAGGTCTTTGCAGACTAGGAATTCTATATGGGACAAGTCCTCTAAATAATTGGAATGCAAGAGGCCAGCAATAGACCCTAACATATCAACAAGAGGATACATCGATAAATCAACTGCAAAATTTATAAACATGAAGTCAGTAAAGATTCGTGAAGAAATATGTGTCAAAGTGCTTGTCTCCTAAGCAAAGAAGATAAACATATGCGCATACTTAAAGTTGGTAGAAACTCTTGAAAGTGCGTTGAAGGGAGGTCTTTTTGAATAAAGGAAGTCAGCTTATGCGCACATTTTCGAGTTCGTGAAAACTTTCGGAAATGCGCGCATTAACTTCTCACTATGTATGAGAAAGTCAAGATTATGCGCACACTTCAAGTTCGTAGGAACTGTTAAAAATGCGCACATAAGTTCACTCTGAAAAAGGAAAAGTGTGCGAGCTTCCAAATTTGTCGAAATTTGGAAAGTGCGCAGGATGGTTAGTTTCACTCTGAAAGAGAAAAATTGCGCGAGTTCCCAAATTCATTAAAATTTAGAAAGTGCGCAGGATGGCTGATTCTACTCTAAAAGAGAGAAATATACGCGTTCACGCGTGTCTCCGCGTTCCATCACTCGTCATTATCTTTTTTTTCTTATTTCTTTTCTTTCTCAAATATTACAATGTACATATAAAATAAAAAATAAAAAATAAAGACATGTGAATAACATCCTCCTATATCCCCTCACTGAAGGGTGAGCCTTCTCACGGGCGACGACTCTTGCTCGCGGCATGTTCAGTCACTCCCCAGCGGGCTGAGCCACTGCATGCCTACTCGCGGGTTGATCCGATGCCGCATGAGAGGATGAGGCTGCTCCTTTCCCTTTTGCCTCCTTCCTGACTAGCTGAGAAGTTTTGGAAGCCATGGCTAGGGTTTGGAGGTTGTGGACGAGATGTTAGGGTCAAGGGTTTCTGAGAGTTCGAAGAGTTTTGAGAGTTCGTAAAGAGTTTCTCTCCTAAGCCCGGCTATTTATGGACAATGGATAAATCCTTCGACTGCTAAAGTAATACATCCGTACAAAAAATTATGCCAAAGATCACAACTTGAAAATCGTGATTAATGACGACGAGGAAAATACGCAGCTATGTCAGCAAGCTGGTAGGATTTTGCTCAAAATGGGCGAACAAAATCAGAACTACTTTTCATGCTTCTAAATGTAAAGTATTTTGAATTTATTTTAAAATTTTAAAAACTTTGAAGGGGATCTTGTAGAAGCATAGAAAATACACATATAAAGGCCCTACAGATGACTTAAAGGAGCAGAGGCGCACTTTCATAAAATCTGGAGCAGAGACGCACTTTCCTTGAACAATTTGAAGATTAGGCGTACTTTCCTCTCAGCGGCGCACTTTTTACCAAACTATCCCGGATGGGAGCGCGTACTTTTTTAACCTTGTCGTCGAGTTATTTAATGGACCAGACTGACAGCTGACAGACTGATACGGTGACCGAGGAGATCAAATTTATTTAATGATGAGGATCTCTTGCACGCTAACTCAGGTTATCATTTTGTGGCCAGTGTTGCTACTTTTACCAAAGTGCGCCAGTGTTGCCACCTTAACCAAAGTACGCCAGTGTTGCTAATTTTACCCTGGTATGCCAGTGTTGCAGCCCCCACAAAAGTATGCCAGTGTTGCTACTTCCACCAAAGTATGCCAGTCTGCTGCTTTCATAAAAATATGCCAAACAGTGCTGCTTCTTTAGAAAAATCCATAAAAGTACGCATATGCTTCCTTCACGATAGTGCACACATTTCTACATTTTCTCCACTGAGGGAGAAAAGTACGTGCCCTTGTTCACTTTTAACCGATAGTGTATGGTTACGAATTTGAGAATATTATGTGTATTTAATGTCGTAATTCTTGTGGAATGTGTGCAAGAAGTTGTCACCACAACCCCAGCTTTCCTCATACAGTGAGCCACGTGTCAGGCTGACAGTAATTTGTGCACGCACTAAGCAGAACGTGGGCAGTGGTCGTCCAAATATACGCAAAAAAAATGGCAAACACAGTAAAAAATGTTATTTTGTGCGCACATACTCCAATAACCGTTCCAAGTATTGAACGACTATAAATATGAGATCAATGTCATTACAAGAAAAAAATAGAGAGAGAAGTCTTGCGTGTTGTTGCTAGAGCCTTCTTGCTGCCAAGTTCTCCAATGATCGAGTTCTTGCATTTCTTCTTCATGTGTCTTGTAGTCCAAGGAGTAAAGTGATCGATCGCAGATCAGATCTCTATAGCTACTATTTTTCCAGAAAATTGTACTTAGATTCTTGTATAGAATTTTTGTACAAATTTGTAATAAAAGTTTAGTACAACTTATATATATATATATATATATATATATATATATATATATATATATATATATATATTATACGTGCAACGCACGTGAACTTTGTTATTATTATTATTATTATTATTATTATTATTATTATTAGTAGTAGTAGTAGTAGTAGTAGTAGTATTATGTATATATTACTACTTACGTAGATACTTACCAGAGAATGGCCAACATAGTGAACCTTCTGGTTGTTGTTTTGTTTATTGACGTAGTCGAAGTTTGCAGGGAGATCGTAGGCTACTAGTTCATCCTATGACCAATCCTAGTATGCCTGCGAGCCAACAATGGAAGGAAAATAGAATTATGTTATATAATTAGTTGTTTATTTTTATTTTTAAGACATTGCACGTAGTAGTTGTGAATCCATGAGTAAGAGTAATTAGCTTGCAAGCATGCCAACCGGATGATCATGAGAGAACAAAGTGTGGTCGCGTTGTAGACCATTTGACGCATCGTGATAGCGGAACGGGCTTACCTTCGTGCCTGAAAATGGCTAAGTCGATTGGTGATGACGATAATTGTACCATCGTTGCTTGGTGAGCGCGAAGCGATCCACAAAAACTTTGACGAATGGCCTAGTTAGGAGTCCGCAAGAAGGTTGCTTGAAAATCTCAAGTGAGGGTCTTCCGAATCCATGGAACAGTCAAATCCACGACAAAAAAAAAAGAGAACAAATCTCAAAAGTCAAAGAAAATTTTTATTGATTAAAAAGTTATTTTCAACTGGATACAAAATGTTTCTATTTGACTTTTATGACAACATAATCCTGATCAAACACAAATTCTAATCAAATATTGTAAAAACTAAATATAAAGACTTTCCTAATAAAATATAGAGTCCAAATGAGAGACCTAAAAAGTAGGATTATTAAAAAAAGGAAAGAAAAGAAAAAGGAATCTTAGGGAGAAGAGGATTCTATGCTACATCAGTCTCCCATGTTTCAAGAGAACTTGTCGCTGAGTTCTCGACAAAATAAAATGGCACGTCGGGAGAAAAATACTCATAAAGATCGGCGACATTGAAGGTTGAGGAGATCTGCATGTCTTTAGGAAAATTAATCGCATAATATTGTCATTTAGCTTGCACAACACTTGAAATGGTCTGATATTCTTCTTTGCCAATTTGTTGTAGGTGTTAGTAGAAAAACGTTCCTTACGCAAGTAAACCATGACTAGGTCTCCTTCATGAAAGACTTTACCATGGCGGGACTTATCAACAACTGCTTTATATTTGGCATAAGATTCATCAAGTTGTTGTTTCACTTTATTATTTATCAATTGATGTCGTTCTAACATATGCTCATCACTAATGTCTCGACCCAGAGTCTTAGTAAAGAGACAAGGTCCAAAACATGCCGGGGACGATGTGAGTATACAGTGTCGAACGATGCTTTTTCTATTGATCTGTTAGGCGTGCAGTTGTAAGCAAATTTAGACTGTGATAAAGTAATATCCCATTGCTTAGGTCGTGTCCCAACTAAGCTTCATAACATGTTTCCAAGTGTGCGGTTCATGACCGTTTTTTGTCCATTAATTTGTTGGTGACTAGTACTACTATAATTTAGTGACGTATCCAATCTTTCTCACAATGTTCTCCAGAAATGTAACAGAAACTTAGTATCTCTGTTTGAAGTGATAGACTTTGGCACACCATAAAGACGCACGACTTCTCAAAAGAATAGAAGAGCATATGAGTTGCGTCTGATGTCTTGCGATAAGGAATAAAGTGTGCCATCTTGGAGAATCTATCTACAATGACAAAGATATAATCATCATTGCGCTGTGTTCGTGGTAAGCCAAGAATATAGTCCATTGAAATGTTTTCCCAAGGTCCATCAGGAATATGAAGAGGCATATAAAGACCAATATTCTGCTCTTGACCCTTGGCAACTTGGCATATATGACAACTGCAGACATGTTCCTCAACTTATTTTCTCAATTGCGGCCAATAATATCTTTCTTCAAGAATAGACAACGTCTTATCTCGGCCGAAATATCCACTGAGGCCTCTACTATGGAGCTCTCTAATAATATGTCCCGCAAGGAACTACGAGAATGCACAGCTGGTTTTCTTTGAAGAGATAGCCTTCTTGGATGTGATATCCGTTTGCAACTCCGTAAGGTTGACAATCTTTCCATGCTTGTCGAAAATCTTTATCTTCTGGGTAGAGTTCTTGGAGGTATTCAAACTCGATGACCTCTTGATGCAAAGTGATGAGAGGTCGGCTCGACGGCTTAAGGCATCACCTACTTTGTTCTAAACTCCAACCTTGTGCTTGATAGAATAGGAGAAGTACTGAAAAAACTGAATCCATCTAGCATGCATTCGATTTGTGTTGCGGGAATTGTCTATGAAATATAAATCTTTATTATCTATGTGTAGGATAAATGATCGTTGGATGAGATAGTGCTCAAGCTTTGATGGCCTATACGATCGAGTAGAGCTCCTGCTCATAAGTTTGACCATTTTTATGAGCCTAAGCTTCTCGCTATGAAAATCAAGTAGATTTCCTTCTTGTATTAGTTCAACACCAATGCCTACTATGCTGGCATTACATTCGATTTCAAACAGTTTGTCAAAGTCGAGCAGTGATAGGACTGGTGTTGTAGATAGCTTCTTCTTTATCAGTATGAAAGTAGCAACTTCAGGAGTCCAGATAGATTTTTTTTTCTTCATTCATTCTGTTACTAATGTCACAATAGTGGTGAAGTTACGAATGAATCGTTGGTAGAAGTTGGCGAGACCATGAAAGTTTTGAACTTTAGTCGTTGTCATTGGAGTAAGCAAGTCACGAATTGCTTGAATCTTCTCTTCATTAACTTTGAGGCCATCAGCGCTAATCACATATCCAAAGAAGATGAGTTGGTTGGTAAGGAAGCTACACTTCTTGAGATTGACATAGAGTTTATTATTTGAAGAAGAGTGAGAACTTTCCTGATGTGCTTCCAATGATCAGTTCGGCTCTTGCTATAAATCAGGATATCGTCAAAGTAGACGACTACGAACTTTCCCATCAAAGACTTCTATTACTTTCAAATACCGATACATATTTACTTACAAATAGCGATACATATTTATAATCGCTGATGAACCTTTTATAAACATTGATAAGTATTTACTAATATTATTAAATATTTACAAATACGAATACATATTTAGTTACAAATACTGATACATATTTACAAATGATGATAAACATTTTTAGACAATGATAAACATTTACATACACTAATAAATATTGTTAAACATTTACTAATTTTTTTTAAATATTTACAACCTCTGATAAATATTTACAAATACTGATAAACATTTACAATCATTAATAAATGTTTACTAACATTGTTAAATATTTACAAACACTGATAAACATTCACCAACTTTTAGAAATAATGCATGTTTTTCTTTGTCTGTCTATGCTTTCAATCACTAGTGAATATTTTAAACATTTAGAACATGTTATTCTCTAAATGTTTCATCTGTTTGATTATATAAATAGTTTATGATATTATTTTTGGATTATAACAGTAAGATGAATCTTCCATGGTTGTATGAATCCCCATAAGTAGTGAGAGTCATATATCTCAGCTAGAGGAGGGAGATATCAGGAAGGAGAGGGAAAAGTCATGATTATTACCTTGAATTTTGGAAGAGAAGAAAAATGATATTTTAGAAAAGACTACTCGAAAGGAAAGGCTGATCATTATTATATGTTTGTTTAGTTATTGCATTTTAAAAAGATATCGATTATTTTGTAAGCATAAATTTCTTAATGAAGTCATTTTTCTTTGGAAAGATATACTACTTGAATGAAAAAATAAATGTTCTGAAAGTATAACCCCCGTTCTCGCAAATCAAATATTTTCCTAACTCAAAGACCAATTTTACAATTTTCAATTAAAATACCAAAGAAAAATATTAGATAAATTCCTAGCTCGTAATATTATTAAAACAAATGATATTAATTAATTAGTATTAGTAAGGAAGAGGAACAACATTTTGCTAAATAAGTAATAATCATTTAAGTGGGAACCTTCTAGAAATTGGTAGTTACAACTACCTTAACAATTTTCTTAATAAACTCCCTAATTAAACATTTGATCAATTCAGTTTGTAATTAAAAAAGTAATGTTTTTGTAAATTTTAAGTTTCCTACTCAATCCTATAAATACCAGAGGCAGCCCACATATTTTTCAGAATTATTAAACCAACCACAGTCCAATTCCTGTGCAAGCCCCGACCCTTCCCAAATATTTTATTCATCAGTCAATGGAGCCTGGCACAATTTCCTTCTCATCTATTCAAATTCTCAATTGACTCATTCCCTCATAAAACATAGAAATCAAGAAATAGTTACATCAACCACATAATCTCCTTCTTCCTTGAGCGGCTCTGGTCGAAATTCCTCCGGCTACAGAGTCGAGCACGTCTCCTCCGGCGGGATCCATGGCGAGTCAACGACGGCTCCATATCGGAGCAACGGTGGTCATCGGACAAAGAGATCCGTCGACCGATTCTCCCGACCCGAGTCCGACGTCGAACCCCTCTGGCCCGGAGTTCCCTGACTCCATTTCGAGCCGCCAGCAGTGGCAAGC
Organism: Iris macrosiphon; assembly: GCA_036927795.1. Lineage (NCBI taxonomy): Eukaryota > Viridiplantae > Streptophyta > Magnoliopsida > Asparagales > Iridaceae > Iris > Iris macrosiphon. The sequence continues at coordinate 210,654,847 of JAYESA010000005.1, read as the reverse complement.
ACCGCCCACCCTACGTCGAGATCCTACAGTTGATCGGAGGCCTCTCCTTCGAGGCACTGCTCATATCGACGACGTTGATGCTTAGTATCACAGTTTCGGTCGACTTTAGTTGTTCGAGTTTCTCTTCTAGCGAGGTGATCGATTGATCCGAAATTTGTGGTTCGTCACAGTCACGTCCCAGTCCCAAAATACTTAGGACTAGGAATACGTAACAAGTCCAGCCGTATGTATACGAACTCCAATATATGGAAACCATATACACACGTACGTTGTTCATGAATATACAATTCACTAGTGGTAATATACTGTTACAACAAGTCACACACAATCTATATCTCATCCACAGCACACATAATAAGTAGGAATAAAGAGCTGAATAATCACTGAATATCAATGATGAGTATTTAGTCTGATAGTCGGGTGGAAACAAATCCACTACAAAACGACTATACTGAAGTAGCAACAAAATCTCTAAAACAGCGGTAATAAAATCACAGATACTCCAAAGGTAAGACCTCCTCAGTCTGGTAAGTAGTGTCCGGTCCAGGTTCGTACTCCTGCGGGTATTCCTGCTCGTCCATAACTGGAAAGGGACCAGGTCCTCAGAGGGACATAACAAGATACATAGAAATATGCCATAAAGTAAATATTGAATAAATAAAAAGGGTGTGCTAACCATCTAAGTGAACGCAATTTGAGGACAGCTTAGTGCGTAGGAAAAATGTAGGCTAGACATATGCTGACGTGATTCGCCAATCGTCGTGACTGACTAGTATATGCCACATATGTCCCCATACATGGGCACTTTATAATCGTCCATCTCCGAGGAGCATGGTATCTACAATATATATATACGTTCGTATCACTTCGTCGAGTGCGGTATCTGTATAGAGGGAGTGGGTGTCCCATACGCCTGCTAGAAGTCCTCCCCGCCCAATGTAGATATACAAGTCGTAAACACGACGTGGATATCACGTACTATGATGCAAGTCTCCATAAACAACTAAACTAAATTCGTTACACGTGTTGCTCACACCGATGGCCAGTCGAGTATGAGGCACGCGTCCCTACATGAACTCACTCTGTGACCTGAAATGATACGTGTCCAGGCCTGGGAAGTCATACCGATAACTCCACACTTTAGGTGGGTCTACTAAACACTAGGTCAAACACCAGACCTTAACGTCAACGCATTCGTTGACGGCACCTGAGTCTCTCTCGGACGGGCATAGTTATATAAAATAAACATGCAATAATTAATTCAGAATTTAAACAGTACAAAAAGGCAAGGTATACTTGCCTAGCAAGAGATCTGTATAGTGCAAGCGTCTACAACAGTATTAAGTTGAAGGAGTGAGGTTTTGGGTTTTGGGGTGTATTGCATGGATATATATAGAGAATAAGAGGCGGTGGGAAAACTTAGTGTTTAAGAAAACCAAAACTACTGCCGCTGCTGTTTCTTTCTTTTCATTGGTTTTGGTTTCGGTTGAGGGGTGTTTAGTAATTTTAGTGTTAAGGAGCGGTGGAATGAGAAGCTTACACGCGTGGGAAAGTAAAGCAAAGTAAAATTGGGTTTTGCTTCTGTTGCTGATATTTTCTTCACCTAATGGGTTGGGGTTTGGGTTTTACGCGAGGAGAAGTATACGCGGAGGTGAAAGGAAGAGTTTACGCGGGGGAGAAAAGATAGGGGGGTTTGTTACTGCTGCTGTTGCTGTTTACGCGGGGTGATAGTTAACGGGTTGCGGGTTTGGGTTTTAGGTTTGATCCAATGGGAAATTCTATTCTAAATAAATTATATATATATACATATCTATTCTAAGAATTATACTGGTGTATACGGTTGAGCTAGCAACTGTCCAAAGGCTCTCCTACATGAAATAAATTAGAAAAAATTTATAAAGGGTCCATAAATCCTCTAAGTGCTCATAACTTCTCAAAATAAATCTAATAAAATCTATTCTCCCTATTTAGCTCATAATTATTATAAATAAGTAATAAAACCGTTTTCAGAATTTAGGGGTTTTATAGTCACCGACTTCTTCATTATCCGATCTCTGAGAGAGTTTGCGTTTCTTCTTTCTCTAATTCAGAGGTCAGATTTCCATCTCGAGTAAACTTTGGTCTATCAAGTATTTGATTTAATGGTTTAATGAATCAGCCTACTTGATTGAGAGAGAGACCCTGCGTTTTTGTCCCTTTGGTTGAGCGTCTTCCTTCAGAGCTCCAGAACCAGAGTCAACAACTGAGTACCCCTTCAGTAGATTTGACGTCGACCACCGTCTCCGGATCTGACTGTCGCCTTTCGGTAGGACCGCTGACCATATCTGGTCGAAAACCTTCCGCTCGTGCCTTCAACTCCAGGTTTCGACTCCCTTGTTGGTGAGCGGTTCTTTCTCTTTCAATCCCTCACCTCTCTCTCTCCCTTTCTATTGTTGCAGAAGAAATAAATTGTTTCTTATACTTTCTTAAAATATTATCTTGGGCTTTTAGTTAAGTAAGGTATGTTGAGCCCAGAAAGAAGGGAATTTATAAGGGCACTACACTTATTACTTGGGGCTAGCCCAAAGTTATTTTTCCAAAATTACAAGTTTGCCACTCATAAAATTACTTGGGGCTAGCCCACACCAAAGTATATAAGTGAACAAATTTTCTATTTTAGGCATTTTTTTTCTTGACTTGAAGAAACTCTCATTCTCCAAGTGAAAACCTAAATTTGGAAATTGATAGTTGTGGTCCCATGTGGAGGAGAATTTTGCTTTGGTGATTGTCCAACGAATATTCTTCCGGTATGTCTTCGACAACATACGATGAATAAGTTTTGAGATTGTCAGAAAAAAATTTAGTTTTTTTTACTATTGTAGGAACAATGCATGAAAATATCTTCGATAACGAAGTCGGATCATCCAATCCATTAAATATGCACTCCGGACATTCCGAAGAACATGTCGGTTGTTCCGAAGCACGTACGGTACGTCAAACGATAACCCTAATTCGACAGTCATCGTGTAAGGACTGTAAAAATTAGACAGTCCTATATAAAAGTAGGACTGTCTATATTTTGACAGTCCTATATACAAATAGGACTGTCAAACTAGTGAGAGTCCTGGATAATTATATGAAGTTATTAATGTTTATATTATTTTATATTGGTTATAGGACCAACCTTGTACAGATATTGTGGTACATCCTGCTATTGGTGTTGATGTGGATGATATATTCTCAACGGATATTCAATTTGCAACCCAGGAAGAAGCATTAGAGTGGTGCAGAGAAGTTGTAAGACGATATAACGTAGTAATTGTCATTACAAGATCCATCAGATCTCGGCCCGGCCGAAAATATGTAGAGCTGGGGTGCGAAAGAGGAGGTGTGTTTAGGGAGCATCATAAAAAAAATGGTCTTGTTGAAAAAAAATTCCTAAGAAAAATGTTGGGACGAGAAAATATGGTTGTTCATTGAAGGTGTTGATTGTAAAAGTAGAAGATGTGAAGTGGATAATCGAAGTTAAGAATGGAAGACACAATCATCCTATTCCAGGGACACTTACGGGTCATGCCTACGTGGCACGGTTGAAGGAGGATGAGAGAAAGTTGGTTGAAGAAATGTTCTTTTCCGGAGTTGCACCGAAAAAAATTTATTCTGCCGTGCGACAAAAAGAAGATGGGAACAAGTCTACCATTAGGACCATCTATAATAGTTTGGCCAGAGCGAAAATTAAAAGTATGAAAGGAAGAATGGCGATGCAGCAAGTATTGAAGTTGCTTGGGGAGCATCACTACGTGGAGTACCATAGAAGACATCCACAAACTTATGAACTCCTTTCGTTGTTTTGGGCTTATCCTGATTGCACACACTTGGCTCGGTCCTTCGCAGACGTGTTGATCCTTGATTGTACATATAAGACCAACAAGTTCAAGATGCCTTTTTTCACGTGGTTGGGTTTACGTCTACGGGAAAAATATTTACAGTCGCTTTTTGTTTTATGAAGAGTGAGACAGTAGAGGATTACACATGGGCGTTGAGGAAATTACAATCCCTTACACAGGTTACAAAGAGCCCTCTGTTTTTGTTACCGACAGAGAATATGCGCTGATAAATGCTATAGAGATTGTATTTCCTCATGCGCATATACTACTATGCACTTGGCATATAAATCGAAATATCCAAGCTTAATGCAAGAGAAAATTTGAAAATGTGGACGGTAAAATCGACATGCTTCGCTTCGAAGAATTCTACAGTGATTGGAGTCTTGTATGGCGAGCAAGTACTACAGACAGCTACGACACAGCACGGTACATGTTCCCACACAAGTGGGAGACGAGTAACCCGACATGCATATCTTATATCAAAGATACTTGGCTAGAACCACATAAAGAGCAATTCGTGTTAGCATGAATGAACATGGTGAAGCATTATGGCACAATCACTACGAACCTAATCAAATGATCACACTCGGCGAAGAAATTGTTGGAGATTTGTTGGCAAGCAAACCTTGTACGAAAATAGTTACCGGACCAGACCATTACATGGATGTCCCGCCTGCTGCTTACGTATTCTCTAATAGGTATAAGATACCTATTATAATTATCTCACAAGGTATTAATAATACTTTCTTTCCAATGTGTGCTCCCCCGGCCGAACATGGAGTATCCACTCTAAGTTGCATAGGGCTTGTCGGACAACACTTCGTCATCCCAAGGTTGATCGGTCATTCTCCTATTCCGCCACCTTCTACGCTTTGGTATAAACACGCACCAGAGGAAGCGATCGCATGGACGACACCCTACACGGATGCAATGACTGCCTATAAGAAGATGATAAAGATGGAGGATCTAAAAATCATGCTGAACGACTACTTTGATATTCTAATCGATTGATACTATATATAGAAATGTATTTTGTGCAATGAGCCATGTATGTTTAACTGTATATTGAACTGTATATTGTGTGTATGTTGTGCAATGAATGGAGCTATCTAATTGATACTAATCGATTTTGACTGTATGTTGTGCATTGATACTAATCGATACTAGGACTGTCAATATGTAAAAGTGCCAGGAAACTAGGACTGTCAACATGTCGACAGTCCTAGTATATACTAGGACTGTCAATATTTTGACAGTCCTAAACTTTACCCACTGTCTATGGGCAGTTATATGTAAGTTTAGGACTGTCAAAATATTGACAGTCCTAGTATTTACTAGGACTGTCAACATTTTGACAGTCATAATCTTTACCCACTGTCTATTTGGCTTTTACGCCAACCATCTTTACGCCAACATGATGACAGTGCGTAAAGTTCAGGACTGTCAACATGTCGACAGTCCTAGTATATACTAGGACTGTCAACATTTTGACAGTCCTAGTATATACCCACTGTTTATTTGGCTTTTACGCCAACCATCTTTACGCCAACATGATGCCAGTGCGTAAAGTTTAGGACTGTCAAAATGTTGACAGTCCTTGTATATACTAGGACTGTCAACATTTTGACAGTCCTAATCTTTACCCACTGTCTATTTGGCTTTTACGCCAACCATCTTTACGCCAACATGATGACAGTCACTACCAGAAAAAGTCAAACTAGCGACGTCTAAAAACGTCGCTAAATAACCAAACAACGTCGCTAAGTTAGTTTAGCGACGTAATTAGCGACGTTTTAAAGAAGTCGAAAAAAATCAAGTCGCTAAAACAAAAAACGTCGCTAAACGTCGCTATGCCGACGTTATTTAGCGACTTTAATGTGTCGCTAAATTTAGCGACGTTTAGCGACGCTGCGTCACTAATTAGCGACGTTTAATAAAGTCGCTAAACGTCGCTAATTAGCGACTTATATAGCGACGTTACACCGACGTCTTTAATGACCTGGCAATACTGCCATGTCAGCAGTTTGCGACGTACAGCGACGATTTTAACGACTTCATTAGAGACGTCTTTAGCGACGTGTAACAGCAACGCTAATTAGCGATGTAGTTAGCGACGTAAATGAACGTCGCTAAACGTCGCTAATTTTCAAAAAAAAATTACTGAATTGTATTTTTGGGTTTGCCAACCCCCTTGGGTTCATTATCAGGTATATGATGGTAGTAGAAATAATTGAATAAAGGACACAGTAGCAGCACCAAGGGGGAAATTCTAGTGCATTGGGTAAATACATGCCAAGTATAGAAATAATTGAATAAAGGACACAGTAGCAGCACTAAGGGAGAAAGCATCCAGCAAATCTCATCGTAAAGAATATGGCAAATTTATATCCATACAATCGCATCCTAAATAGTATAAAAAAAATCCAGTAACTAGCTATACTACTGCGGATCTGCAGGAGGCTGACCACCGGTGCGCTTGAAGGATAAGAACTGCTCATACTTGTAACACCCCGTTCCGCTCAAGCGGACTGCCGTCTCAAACGACAATAGTGCAACTGTCCCGACCCGCTTTGCCTCAAACAAGAAGCAAAGGATATCCAGACTTGTCCCTACAGGAATCCGGCTTAGGCTCGCTCAAACGTATCGCTCTACCGAGGCGAATCATCGCTAAGGTGGGTGGCTATGGTGAACTTGTCTTTGCTTAGCCAGCACACATAAAATCTAGAATATTATGCTAGTCGCTAGGTGATTCACCCCCTGTATGCTAATAAATCCAACGCACCTAGCTAAGGGAATAATCCCAACTTGTATTGCTTGCTAGAACATGGGAATGAAATACTGCTTATATTCAGACCCTCGCATGCTAAGTCCCTTAACGGTTTCATCTCTCGGCCTACCTTCGGGTCCGAGCAACGTGCCTGCTTATGTTCCTAGAAACGCATGCTTGTCTGCTTGAATGTTACCGTGTTTTCATCCAAACCCCGGGAGACTACTACGTAGTCGTTCCGTGCCTGAACGAACCTGCAAGTATTCGGGACCGCTAGGTCACCAAGGCAATCTCCGCCCTAGGAGAATTGCATCAAGGCAAAAGACAGTCACTGAACAACGAAACAGGCAATGCATCTTGTCTTGTACTATTGTTGCCTCAACAGCTTGCCTCTTGTCTTGTACTCTTGTCTTGTACTCTTGTTGCCCCAACCAAGGCCCCGTTCGATCATGGACAACCAGTGCACAGGGAAACGGTCTCGCGGGCGATGCTGGGGCACTGGCATCGACCCGGTCCGGGCGAGACCAATTGTTCTTAGTCTCTTGTTCAGGCGGAATGGCTTGCAGCGCCTCTTGTACTTTGTTGCAAAGCATTCTCGTCTAGACTAAATAGTCTCTTGTTCGTCGGAATGGCTTGCAGCGCCTCTTGTTCTTGTTGCAAACCATCTCGTCTAGACTATATCATCCATATGGCATACGCCAGTGATCGCCTTGTAATGAACTTGTTGCATGCTTGCTTGTAAATGAAAGATAAACAATTCATCCTCGCTTAGCGGCTATCCGCGTGCGAGGCACTGTATCGCATCAAGAGCAACTAAACACCTGAACGATCTTGAAATAAATACTCATGTTTGCATATGCTTGCCTCCTGAATGTTATACATGCCTCTGCTTGAATTAACAAGTTGCCTTAATGTTTGCCTTGGACAGGGAAGGAGAAATGGTAAGTTGGTAAGTCTCGCCGTGTTTCCTCAAACATCGCACGGCGCACTGCCCGACACGTTAGGCTATTCAATGTTTGCATGAAACTGATCCTAAGGCAACTAGAAAGACAACTTAATAGTTGTGCACGAAACCTGTATTACGTGTTTGGATTTGTCGAGCGGGCGAGTAGCTTCCCCACCAGTGCATTCAATGTACTGATAATCCACCAGTTTGATATGCAGGGTGCGGGAGAACCTCGTTCGGTACGGACGCCTCCTTCGTACGTGCTAAGGCATGGAGTTCCCTCTGAAGCCTTGCAACGGTGCGTCCGGGACTGAAGCACATATACAAGACATAATGTTGGAGCATCGCCTGACCATCGCCTGTACAATCATTCCACTGTCGTAGCCACTTGGCATGCTTTTACTGTTTCAGTGAGAGAGGCTTGAGCGACTTGTAATCTCGGCTATACGCCGCCTGTAACACAAGTTATATCAATAAAAGAGCTTGCTTTACTTCAACTTGTGTTTCAATGCTTCCGCTATATTTGTCGACTCAGTGAACCTGTTACCGATCGCCTATGCGTTCATGACTCCACTGCACTCAGACAATCTGTGCGACTCTGTGGCTTAGAACTCTTCCCGCCAGCCAATGAACCATGGCCTTACACGGGCGTGGCTCACGCTCGTGCGGCATCACGCTCGGATGGGTTAAGCGATCGTTCCGCGGGAGCGCTGGCGAGGGTGATTCCCGCCTAGCGGGAACGGCCGATTGCCTGCGGGAGATCGGGGCGTGACAATACTCGTCCCGTGGAATCGACACCGGTGTCGATGGAGAAGGCAGTGACGTCGGTGGAGTCTGTGTCGATGTAGGCGCACTAGGAGGCCGTGCCCGCTCCAAGTCTGCGAGTCGCTGGTTGTAAGAATCCATGGTAGATAACAGCCTCGTACTGCTATGAACCATTGAATCCTGCATCATCGTCAGCCTCTCGCCCATCGATAGCTGTGACGCCTGCAGCTCCATGATGTTGCGGTCTATCGAGGCTCTAATATCATTTGTCAAATCCCGGAGCTCCGTCATGCTGCGGTCGAGCATATCGAATCGTACGATGAGCATCGGATCGTCCGCCTGCGGCTGGGACCGGGGCTGCTCCTCCATCCTTCGCAGCAACTCGTCACGGAGAGACGCAATCTGACAGTCAACGGCCTCCTGGACGGCCTCCTAGACTCTGGCCGACGACTGCGAGGGCTGCGACTGCGAGGGCTGTGTGGAATGCGCAACTGTCGGAGAGGCCCTAGATGATTGCGTCACAACCAGGGCGCCATAGGAGCCCGTATTGTAGTACGTACCCCTCTGGAGACCACCAGCTGCGGTCACCCACAGTTCGTCCGCCGACGGAGCTGGAGCGGGCTGCGACGAAGTACCAGCCTCTCTAGGTGTAGGTGCACTAGCAGTCGCCCGCTCACGCAGCCTAAGATACTCAGCCTAGAAAGGTTTAGAAACTCGATAATTGCCTAAGTTATATTAAAATTAACACAAAGTAAAGTAATACTTACATAGGTCTGCGAGGCCCTCTCATCAATGAGATTTTCGTCCTTGCGATGGGTGGCCAAGAAGACGGTCACCATGTTTGCATCCTCACCCCTCTGTATCTGTTAAAAATATATTATTTATTACTAAACTTAAACATTTTTTTCAAGTACCATTTTATGGTACTTACATTAAAATAATATATTTTAAAATAAAAAATATACCAAACGACGAAAATATTCCGTCATCGGAATCGAGCCACCACACCACTTGGCAGCATTCCACCTAACCGCCTTGGCCTTCTCAGACCTTTCCTTGTAGCTCGGATCGTCAAATCTAGCCCTCATCGCAGTCCACTGCTCAGGCGTGATCCAACCTTGAATCGGTTTTCCAGTACGATCATGAGCCTTCTGGTCATCCAGAGCATCTCGGATAAGCTTGGCGGCAACGGTAGGAAAGAGCCGCTCGATCAACTCGGCCCGGTGCGGAGGGTAAAAATACGTTTGCTACAATAAATAATTTAGTAAGTTAGCATCACAGATAAGATATAATATGCATAAATTAGAGGATTTATTTAATATACTTTTACCTGGAAGTGCGCAAACCAGAATGCCTTCCTCTCCTCCGGAGCCTCAGAGTAGTTGATCCAAGGGCCATCGTAGTTGTTCCTTAGAAATTGGCCCAGGCGTCTCTGAACCGACGATGGACGATATCTATACAGAGATAATAATTTAGAATACTGAAAAAGTCAATATACGATGAATAAAGAAATACACGATATATATTATACTAAACCATCTAATTGACTTACTTTGTACCGTCGGCCCAAATCTCTGTCCTCGTCTCCTCCGGAGGTGCGCATGGAGGATCTTGCTGATGCTGGGACAACGTGGGCACGACCTCCTCGACATGCTCATCTGTCCCCATGGTTCCGTCAGCAGGAGGAACGCTGGACGAGGGTGTACTATCACGCCTGGAACTACTCGTCCCAACAGTCAGAGATGTGAGTGATCGATATACTGGAGTACTGGGCGACGATGATCCGGAACCAACAGTAGGCAGTACCGGAGGAGCACTCTGTCTACCTCGGGACCTGCCGAATCCTCCGCGTCGTCCTGTCATATCTGATAACAATATATGATGAATATAGAGAAACACAAATATATAGTACATTCTACAGTCGAAATATGATGCATATCTCAAAGCATTCTACAGTCAAAATATAATATATATATTCGTTAATGGGTACATCTACTTCATCAATTTTCCAACCTTGATCTACATTCTACAGTCAAAATATAGTTACATTCTACATGCAATATATTTTGTTTTCAATCATCTTCAGAAAACTTATCTTGTTCGCCTTCCTCGTCCTCCTCTTCCTCTTCCTCTTCCTCCTTCTCGTCTTCACTTTCATCCACTTCCTGTCAAAATATAATTTATCAAAGTCTAAAATAAGCAATACTTTCATTTCATAACTGATATAATACATACTTTCATTTATCAAAGTCCAAGAGCCCTAAATATGGAATATAAATGTTAATGAGTGTTTTGAAATGATAAACAAGGTTAACTAGTTCATGGTGATGTTTCTAAGCCACTTCTAGATCCATACTAGTTTATACTAGTCAATACTAGGTTAATACCTTGCTACACTATGTCTTCTAGGTCGTACTAAGGAATTCTAGTTTATACTAGTTAATGCCTAGCTAATACTAGTTATTACTAAGTATACTAGTTAATATTAGCTATACTAAATACTACTAGTATAACTTAACTAATATCCTACCTTACCCCAACTCACATCTTATACTTGCTCACTGGACTACAACCCATAGTAGTCACTCCTCCCTGATACCACAATATCAGTTCACTTCACAGCACTGTTGTGCTCTAATTGAACTTCACTGCACTGATCACTCTTGCCAATTAAATCCCTAATACCACAGTATCAGTTAAGGGCTGTATTGGCATGCAACAAGTGACCTGTGAACACCTACCCGATACTTGGCTATACCTTAACCCAAACACATGCCTACAGACCCTAACTAAGTCTGCAACCTCTGATACTTGGCTATATATATACTAATTAGTATATATATATACTAATTAACAATAGCTAACTGATACCAATCAGCTATTCACTGATACACCAGTTTGTGTATCCAACACAGTCACCAACTCAAAGAACTTATACACACCAATATCACCCTTACCTTAGAGCAACCTACTACTTTATTAAAAAGTTTAACATTACTACTATCTGAGGGTTTGATCTGATATGCATAACATCGTATAAACTGATACAAGGTACTACATATACACTCTGGTCCTAATCCTGAGATCAGTCCTATGACCCATACTTATTAAGTACTCCAACACCCCTTAAACCTGATACAAATTCTCAAATAATGCTTAACCACCAACCTTAACCACCAATCTGCTACTGTTGCTGCAGAACTACAACCATCAGTTGTTGTACACCCAACTACAGGGTTTAGCAGGCTACTGCAATAGGTGCAGTCTACAACTGCAGTGAGGGACTCCCCCCTATAATTGCCTGTACAATTAATACCAACTTCCCTTTGTCAATGACTGATATCTAAACCCCCCATCAACCCAGCAAGCACATTCTTGTATTGATACAGCTGCCCAAACAACAACAGAATCACCACTACTACTTGTGAGGTCTACACAACATGTACAAGTCCCCCCTCTAAAGTTTGCACTCTTGTGTACCCACAGTATCAGGTACTGCTACCAAGGGTCAGAACCTGATCTCCATCTATACTTAATGCCAAGTTATACTGGTTAGCCTAAACTGATACACTTAAACCAATATCTGAACACTTTGCAACATTTGCTTCCCCTCCATTGTTATCTGAATGCATACATAATGTAGTTGCTTTTAAAGTGCACTGCTGCCCTTGGAAGCACTGGTAAAACTTGTCCGATCCTTACTAATTGCATACAGATATTTGAGCACAGAAACACTAAACTATTAATGAAAACTGAATTAGTTATCCAACACATCAAGTTCCTCAGCACAGGAATTCCCCCTATTGATATATGTTAATTATCACCTCTAACACCTAATATAATATTACAACCACTACCACAATATTTGCACACATGCACACTTTACACAGTCACTTGGTTATGACACACACACTCACAATTATTAATAAATAACATATCAATATGTTCATGCACATGTATATATATATATATATATATATATATATATATATATATATATATAGAGAGAGAGAGAGAGAGAGAGAGAGAGAGAGAGAGATACACTATATACTAATGTACCTATATGCACTAGTGGCAATTAGTCAAATACCTAGTGTGCATACTTGATGAACTTGTGATACGTATCCAAATAAAGAACCAAAACTCAAGTTCTCCAACCATTAGTATTTATATATATATATATATATATATATATATATATATATATATATATATATATATATATATATATATAACTAAAGAAACTTGCTAAAATGAGAATTGAGGAGTAATTGTACACACTAAGGCATAAATAGACACACACACACAACCACTAGTCCAATTCACAAACATTTGGTGTGCAACACCAAGATACTCTAGGATACATCCTCCATACACCACACCACCATGATACCAACCCTCAATTCACATGGACACATCCAATAGATCAAATATTGTATGAATAAACTAATAGTTGACAATATTGAATAAAATGGATGTATAGGAGAAAAACCCTAACCCTAACCCTAGGTCAAAAAACTTAACCCTAACCTTAGGTCCTGATCAGTGTTTGTGTCAGTGTGTGTGTGTGTCGTGTCTGTGTCTGTGTCAGTGTCTGTGTGAGTGTGTGTGTGTGTGTGTGTGTGTGTCGTGTGTGTCTGTCAGTGTCTGTGTGTGTGTCGTATCTGTCAAGTGTGTGTTGTGTCAGTGTGTGTGTCATGTGAGAGAGAGAGAGAGAGAGCGAGAGAGCGAGAGAGAGTTAGGGTTTACCTAGAGCTCGAGGAGGAGGAGGGGGATGCCGGAGTAGCCGCAGCCGTGGAGAGCCGGTCGCAGGAGAGGGGGGAATCGAGTTTTCGAAAATTTCGACAGATGGGAAAAAAGAAAACTGAGCCCTAATTAACCAAAATTTAGCGACGTTTAGCGACGTCAAATAACGACGTCGCTAAAATAAGCTTTAGCGACGTCAAATACGTCGCTAAACACGTTGCTAAATATTTTTAATATATATGTCGCTAAATACGTCGCTAAACGTCGCTAAATTAGACATATTAGCGACGTTTAGCGACCTTAATTGAACTTATAGCGACTAATCTTTTAAAATCTTAATAAAAGTCGCTAAACGTCGCTAAATGTCGCCATTTAGCGACGTCAAGCGACATTTTTTATGGAGTCGCTAATTTAGCGACGTTTTTACATGGAGTCGCTAAAATGCGTCGCTAATCCCGCTTTTTCTAGTAGTGAGTGCGTAAAGTTCAGGACTGTCAAAATGTTGACAGTCCTAGTATATACTAGGACTGTCAACATGTTGACAGTCCTAAACTTACATATAACTGCCTATAGACAATGGGTAAAGTTTAGAACTGTCAACATTTTTATAGTCCTGGAAGAAACTAGGACTGTCAAATTGTTGACAGTCATAAACTTTATCCACTGTCTGTATACACAGTTATAAGTAAAATTAGCTCCACTGTATAAAAAAATAACAACTGTATGTATGTAGCAAAATTTGAACACAAATTGTATGTATGTAGCAATTGTAGCAAAATTTTAAATTATAGCAATTGAAGCAAATTCATTCAAAGTGTCAATAGTAGCAAATTAATTTAAAGTTTTACAACTCAAACTCATAGTTTAAACTTTTACAATTCTCAAAAGTCATATTCATTGAAAGTTTTACATTTCTTCAAACGGGGCCTAAACTTTATGCCGCCTCTTTGTACGTTGCTCTCTATTTTCCAAGAAAGGATAATCTTCAGCGTTGTCGATTTGTTGGAGTTCGTCATTAATTGTCATATAATTCGAACCCTGGCAACTTACGAGGCTTCTTCCCAACTTCTTTACTTTTCTTGCCTGTTCATGAGAATTAAAATTTTTTGTAGTAAATATTTACAAATACCAAACTTAAAGTGTAGAAGTTGGCTCACCACCTTGACCAATGCAGTATACAAGACCGATTTGGCAGGAAGATCTGAAGGTACACGCACAATATCACCTCCGCGTTGGAACAAGGTAGGTAGTCCGACACCGACGTAGTAGGTGAGGTAGTCATCGCTACACTCCGTCATATTGACTGCTGCTTGCCGTTCGGTATCTCTAATAACGTGGCGTTGTCACTCGATGAAGAAGTCCGATATCCAGTTGAACGCCGCAGGAATATAGTTTAGCGGTTTTGTACCGCGCGGAGGAGTTATCATTTTCAAAGTGCACTTTGGGACAGTTTGAACGTAGCCAAACTGACGGAGCACTCTATCCGGCATATAAGCCTCCTCGATTTCATGATAACTGATAAGACCGTGATATAAAGCGACTGGTTGCAATGGACGAGTAGTCTGTCGCAAATCACGGTATGGATCCCAAACAATCTGCACTGCATAAAATTTAGCATAACGTAGTCAATTAATACCAATTAAGTACAAAATTAGGTCTAAATTCACCTCTTATGTCGTTATATCTTCGAGTGCATTCCGTAGGGCGGCCAATGTGTGAGAACGTTTGGCATCTTCCTTAGTTGGCTTCCATCGGCACATTCTAGGAAGGTTCTCATCATACCCTCGGTTCAGTTTTGCCCGCTCCAGGGTTGGAAAGTGCTCGTATATCCATGCATTCACGTAACCAGGTTACAAAAACATTAATCCAAAAATAAACAACAAAATTTAAAATTATGTATACAAGTTGACAAAGCTATATGTCTACATGGAGTAGAGTCTGGCATCCGGATATTGTCTTCGAACCCACGCGGGATGCCGCACCAAGCTCGCGGTAAAGGTATGCTAGTATACCGCTTCCCCAAGATATTTCTTCCAATGTGTCAATGTTGTCCAAATTGAGGAGATATTTGGCATGTATGGACGTTCCAGACTTATCCGTAATGCCAACAACCCCTAAGATGAACTGCATATATCCATGGGCCACATTATCGCTATTATCCATTTCGGGGTCCGGATCAGCGAATATCTCCTCCAAATATTTTAGAGGAAGTCCGTAGGACTTCTTGAATTCTCGAAGACCGGTAAAACTAGTGGCATCAACTCCCAGACACCCTAATACATAATCCATAATATGGTCGTAAAAGTTGATGCTCGACTCATCAAAAGTTTAATTCATCATGACTTGACCATCAATCCTAAGTCCCAATAAATGATGGACGTCATCAAGGGTTATCGTCAACTCCCCATTGGGTAGATGGAAAGTGTTGGTTTCAGGATTCCATCGTTCGACAAATGCTGATATCAGTGCATTATCCACCGTCGTATATGAGTAGCTACCCAAATATTGTAAACCAGTGGGACTGATTTTTGCCTTCACATCGTCTCCCAATAATTCATACCTCCATGTATTGTATTTTTTTCCGTGGTTGATCACCGTCAACATACGAGAACTCTCCTGAAAAGTAAACAATTGGATGAAGTTATACCTCTATGTAAAATGTACTTATCTATAAATAATTGGATGAACTTTGAACTTACAACTATATATAAAATTCTCATAACGTAATGTACTTACCGGATTATTCCATATTTGGTATGCAATATGGTTTTCGATCGACGGTAACATAGAGCAACCGTTTGGACGAGTCTCGACTGGACTATGTGGCTGCTCAGAAGGTCCTGAACCATCAGTAGCCCGATTTTCGAGGGTTTGTGGGAGACTCTCGACAGGACTATCTGCAGGCTGCGAAGGTCCTGAACCATCAGTAGGCCGATGTGGGACACTTGGCATGTCCTCATCGGAGGAGGAAGAGGAACCGGAAGAACTAGGAGGAGCACGTCTCTTCGAACGAGTGACAGTCTTCTTCATCAATCGACGTTTCCTCACTTCAGGGCGTGCCTCGGGCTCGCGGATAGTGACACTTGGTGCAATAGTACGCGAAATATTGCGTTCCTTACGCATCGACGCAGTAGGGCGTCTTCTGATGATATCTTCATCCACAGTGCCCTTCCGAGGGTCATGACTATAAGACAAAAAAAAAATTTATTTAACATTCTAAATTAATTTAACAGTCAGGACTGTAGAAATTCCTACAGTCCTATACATATACAGGACTGCAAAAATTTTAACAGTCCTAATTTTTTAGGACTGTTGGAATTCCTACAGTCCTTTATAAATTAAGGACTGTAGAAATTTCTACAGTCCTTAATTTATATAGGACTGTAGGTAAATCTGCAGTCCTAAATCTATATGGGACTGTAGAAAATTCTACAGTCCCGTCCGATACTGCTCGACACTGTCGACGATTGTCGACATTATATGCCCTAAAACCGGGTTCGACCATCCAAGTAAACGTCTAAACTACATCCTAAACTCCATTCAGGACTTGTATGCCCTCATTTGAAGAATGGAAAGAAAATCACTCAAAATTTTCGAAATGCAATAGAATTTTTTATATTTTTGGGAGAATTTTGTAAATACAATAGAATAAGGAGAAAGAAATTTGTACCTTGATTCTTTCGAGACTTTGGGAGACATCGACAAGGAGGAGGAGGACGAACTCGAGAAGAAGGGCTCCGGCGGGGGGAGGGGGGGGGGGGGGGGGGATGGGCTCCGGTGGCTTTGGGAGGGTTTGGGAGAAGTGTGAGTAAACTTTGTTTGGGCTAGTATGAGTAAAAAATGGGCTAGTGTGAGTAAACTTTCTTCATTAATGGGCTAGCCCTTAGTAAACTTTGTAGTGCCCTTATAAATTTCCAGAAAGAAATACAAGCATTCAACCCAGACATCCATTATAATTCGTAATCCGGTTCGAATTCGGATCCAAAAATAATTGGTAATTTGGTTCGGATTCGGATCCTGACCCGGACGCAGATTGGATGATGGTATTAATTTAAATTGAAAATTACACCATTTTTATTTCCTTCCTTCGTCTTCTTCTTCCAGAGAGAGAGGGAGAGAGAGAGGGAGGCTCATGGCTGCTTCTTCAGCTGTTCCAATGGAGGACAGCAGCTTTGAGGACGATCAGCTGGCAAGCATGACCACCGACGACATCGCCAGGGCTTCCCGCCTGCTCGACAACGAGCTGCGGATCCTCAAGGTACCCAAACCCTAACCCTAACCCTAGGTTTTTTGTTCCAGATCCGATGTGCAACCGATCCTTCTTCCTCTTCTTCTGTCATGTAGGATGAGTTGCAAAGAGCGAATCTGGAGCACGAATCGTTCAAAGAGAAGATCAAGGAAAATCAAGAGAAGATCAAACTTAACAAGCAGCTTCCGTACCTCGTTGGAAACATCGTCGAGGTCTAATTTCTTCATTCCTCTCTCTCTCTCTCTCTTGCCTTCCTTTTTGATCTGGTTGAAGTGTTTGATTTGGGAGGATTCTATAGCTCTCGAGGCCTTTATTCGGACTAGGACCCATCTATGAAGCACGGACACTCAAAAAACACACTGGTTGTGTCTGACACGTATTAGATACAACCCGTAGATCCAAAATATACTAGGACACACAAAATTTGGGGCCTGTGTTCATGTTGCTACCTCCTTCCTGTGTCATGTTGTATCTGTTCGTGCAGCGTAGGGACTCGTATTATCATGTCACATGACATTCTATAGCCCTTGGCTTATTGGATTGCGAGAAGAAGGGGAGATTTTGTATTGTTTCTGTTGTGGAACCTAGAAGTAGGAAAAAGGAAGGAAGTGGAAAGGAGCCGAGGCGTTGTTTCAAATGGCGCTCACTGCAGGTTCAGATGATCCGCACTTGCTAGTGGTTTCCATCATGGCCTCCCAAGAGCCGAACTCCTTGCACATGGTGCCCGCCACAGACTTGTCGTAGCAGTGACCTCAGTCAAGTGTTTTCTGAGAAGAGTGGAGCTCTAGCTAGCCCGTGGAAGGAGGGGAAAGAAAGAGTAAAAATAAAACTCCGTAAGAAAACTGAACTAGTTAACTTTCTTGCCTAATGTCCTCCTTGGAGAAAGGAAGTGCCATGAGATAAGACTCAAATAGAGATTTGTATCCACTTGATGGCCCTAACTATCTATGCATTGTAGTCTGTGTTGCATGGACAAGGGAAATGTTGTATGTACCCTTATCATGTATGTACATGTATCCATGTCTGCACTCTTGTGACATTGGTAACTACGTACCTTACTTATTTCAAAATGTCCTTATACTGAACTTGTATCATGTCCTTATCTGTATCCATGTCTGATGTAAGAGGAAACAAACAAACATGGAGACATGAACACACCATTGCTTGTGGCATGTCCATTGTCTTTTGTCCCGATCGTGTCCGATTTGACACATATATGTCCATTACCAATCTTTAGAGTGTCTGTACTTCTTAGATGGCAGTGCAAGATTAATTTCAACTTTATAATATTCATGTGCTTTTATTTTTTTAGAAATATTAGCAGGTGAGAATCGTAAAGTTTGATATAATAACAATTCATTTTCAAGTGTTCGTCATTTTCAACATGGTCCTTTGGAGAATTAGGGTTTTATTGCAGTAAGAGTAAAGCTACTTAAGTTAAAGGTTATGTTGCACGAGTACGAGTACATTATAGAGACATGGTGACATGGACAAAACTGAGTTTGGCTTGTCGTGGTGTTGGCGTTCCCATGACATTGGCACAGCATGGATACAACATCAATTTTAGAGTGCCAGTTCTCCCTAGGTTAAAGGTTTGATGTAGGGAACAAGACTGCAGAAGTTATATCCAGTTCCTTGTATTACAATGAAGAATTTCATAGTAGTTGTTAGGATATATTCAGTACCTATCTTCTTGTACATTTCTAGAATAGCTATAAGATTATAAATAGTTTTGTATTATTCAGTAGTACAAATATATTATCCTATGAAACCAACCTTATGAATTTGTTATTCTGTATTATTCTGTAATACGAATTTATTATCCTATGAATTTATTATTCTGTTATAACTTGTGCTAATTCGGCCCCAATAATTTGGGATAAAGGCTTTGTTGTCATTGTTGTTTAAAATTACTGCTAATTTATCTGCGAGGTCGCTATAGATTGTAATCTTTTTGTGTAACGTCTGCGGAACTTCCTCAATATTAGCATATTAAGTTTGGCGGTTGTCTAGAAGTCAATTTCAATGAATATTTCACATTGATGCAGTGTCCTTTCTTCTACATGTTATTTGCCTACAGTATATGCTGATATTGCTCATATTTATATTCCTAATCATGTACATGTGTGATAGAGTTCAACACTGTATAGACAACCTGAAGTCCTTTTAAATAAAGCTTTGTTGCTTATGTTGTCATAGTGCTTTACCAAGCATTCTAAGACTTTAAATTATTTCTGGCAATTGAACAAAAGGAGAAAATGTCCTCACTCCTTCCCAGTGGGTATAACAGGTGTAACTACGTACATATCCTAAAATCAGTGAGCTGTGTAAGCGTGGGCACATGTCAACAATGTAAAGACCTTCAATAATTGGCTTTTTCCTAGTGTCTTATCAGTTCTGTTATCGTACTAAGTCACGGGTGCATGAATGAGCTATGATCTATACATAAATCCTTTATGTATAAATACCTTTCTTTAGCTTTTTTACTTAAATGATAAAGCTATAATTTCTTAATAAACACATGAAATTTACTACAGAAGTAGGTTGTGCACATTTTCTGTTCCTTTTTTCTGTTTTTTATTTTCGTTTTGTAAGACTGGAGATGCTGTACTCATAATATTTGATTTATTCGGATTTATTGTTCTGTGTTGTTCGTCCACTTCTATTTGTCTGACCTGGAGTTTTGTGTGTTGTAGATTTTGGAAATGAATCCGGAAGATGAGGCTGAGGAAGATGGTGCAAATGTTGATCTTGACTCACGAAGGAAGGGAAAATGTGTTGTATTGAAAACCTCCACCCGTCAGGTAAGCTTGAAGTACCATTATTTTGTATCTTCAGAAGTCCCTTGTATGAACATGATTGCTACATTCTATTTATGGCAAAAATCTTGGGAAACAGATTATGGCAAAGACCTTGTGAAGCATCATATACTGCTGAATCTTGCAGTAGTATGCTGATAGCCTAATTCAAGATGCTTAAATTATATAACGGAACAATGTCACTAGTACTTTGATGCAACTAGAACTCTCATGTTTGGAAAACCATACGGTCTGTGAATTTAAATTGAAACTTACCCTCTTTAGTGTACACTGGAGTCTATGCTTGTTGACGACGTCCCTCATGTATTTATTCAGAACAATAATTCTTGTTGTTATCCAATTTAATGCAACAATTTGGTAGAGGTTTTGGAAATTCTAGATAAAGATGTTAAGTCTATTTTCTTTAAATCGTAATAATATTCCATGACATATTACTTAAGAGAGTTATTATCTATGAAATTTGTCTTATAACTTCTTAATGCAACCATATTTATATTTTGAATTGGCCGTCTTCTTCTGTAACTCTGTTTTGATCTTCTTGCATTCTTTATATCAATAAATATAAAACCATTTGCCATTAATTATTTATTTACATCAAAAGCTACAGAGGAACTAATTCAATTCTGTTTCTTTCCTGGTTCTAGACAATCTTTCTTCCTGTTGTTGGTTTAGTTGACCCAGATAAGCTAAAACCTGGAGATCTAGTTGGGGTGAACAAGGACAGTTATTTGATATTGGACACTCTCCCATCAGAATATGATTCACGAGTGAAGGCAATGGAGGTGGATGAAAAACCAACAGAAGATTACAATGACATTGGTGGCCTTGAAAAGCAGGTAACACTTACATGAAATGAGAAAATGACTTCTTATTGAAGTCTAAAAGATCATTTTTTTCTTGTTTTTTTTCAAGTACTTTCCAATATACTAGATCTCTTGCTCTTTTTTAATATACATTTGAAAAGACAGTTATTTGTGATGTTCGTCAATTGGTTTGAGATATAGTATTAACCCTTATTGGAGTCTCCCGAGAAGTAGGCAACACTTTGCTTCCATTAATTGGGAAAATGACTTCTTATTGAAGTCTGTTAGGCTAAGTTCCCTATGCTTTCTGATATCCGAAATTTCACAGTTCTTTCTTATATGCTTGTCGTAAGTTATTTCTGAAGTTTATCGATTAGCTTGAGAATATACTAGTGTTCCTTAAATTCAATGGTTGCGTATGTTTTTTTAGCCACCTAATATGCTAACCTCACTATTTAAACACATCAAGATGTGCTTGCTTTAAGCAATTGTTTGTTAATGCAGAGTTGTCTTTTGATATATCTATTTACATGAAGCGTCCCCCCACCCAAATATCACGGATACATGAAATTTATTTTATATGTAGGCTACATGATCCAGTGATGATTTCATTTATTGACATAAGTTATGCACCACACTTGGCTACCTATTGTCAGTTGGCAGTTGTTTATCAATACCAACAAGAACAAAACCATTAGCCCAGTATTTTGTAATTGGCTAAATGAATATTTTCTTCAATTTTCTATGTTATGTGTCACCTCCTCTCTGACGTCAGAAAATGCCATATCCTTATTCATAGCTTCAAACAAGTTCTTTTAGGTCTACCCCTAGTTCTAGTAGCTTCTATAACCAAAATCCTATTGCTCTAACCCAAAATCCTATTGCTCTAACTGGGCAATTGGCAGCCATTGGTCTTCGTTGCATGTTCATGTCATCTGAGACAGGTTTCTCCTGTTTCATCCTCAATCGACAGCACCTCAAACTTCTACAGATGCACTCATATATAATGTTCTTTTTATTGTATCAACGCATCCATCTTAGTGTTCTCATTCCTGCTATGCACACTTGCTGGTCTGATTGTTAAACTCTTCAACATTCTGACAATAAATCGTAATTAGCCAACATATTCTTATATACTTTCAGTTTTAAGAGTATTATACAATCGATAACAACACTCCACTAACCATCCTTCGCTGCAAGTATCTTGATTTAAGTCCTTCGTGAGCTCCCCCTTCTCAACCTCTCCATCGTGATGAATTGTCCTTCTCAATAGCCTAGTTCTTATTTATTGATTTCCTTTTATGTTTTCCAAATAACTGAAATTTTAATGAAGAAAAAGATTCAGATGCACTTATAATAAAGTAGTACTCATTGTGTTGCTATGTTTATGTAATTTGTCAAATTACATCCAATTCTAGTACCATACATATTACATAAAGCTTTATAAGTAAGATAAATAAAGAAGTTATTATCAGGAAAGTTGGTAAATATTGTGTATAATTATTAGCTAATTAAGGGTTTTGTTGCCAATTATACTATTGAATTTATCTCATATCAACTACTTACCTGGACATTCAAAAACTTCTACAGATCCAAGAGCTTGTGGAGGCCATAGTGTTGCCAATGACCCACAAAGACAGATTTCAGAAGTTAGGAATTCGAGCACCGAAAGGAGTGCTTTTGTATGGACCTCCTGGAACTGGGAAAACACTTATGGCACGTGCATGTGCAGCACAAACAAATGCCACCTTTCTGAAGTTAGCAGGACCACAACTTGTCCAGGTTATTACTCAAAATTCCTTAAATCCATTCTTTCTATATTTATATTTCAATTATGACATATTTGCTTTATTGTTTTGCTTAAGATTTTATGATGGTAAAGCTGTTGGTTGATCTTTAACCATCTATATAGAAGCTAACTTTCCAGTTTATTCTCTTATGTAAATGGCTTCTTTTTTAATACTTCATCCCTACATGTTACTGGAAGACAATATGACGGAGACCTTGTTTGAAATTATTGCTGTGACATGTTATTTATGTACTGTTTGTGTTGCCAGTGTTCCAGTTTTTCTTTACTTATATTTCTTGCACTTTGGATTAGTGTAGCCACTGTTCAGGATATCGGTCATATCGGCCACTCTACCGTTTTCGAAGATAGAGCAATACGATATGACTGACTGGTATGGTGAAAACCGCTCAGGACCCATATTGACCCATATTGGCAGTATCCAAGCCAAACCGGTCGATATATCGTCCAAACCGATCTATATATCGTCTAAACCGGTCGATATATCGTCCAAACTGACAGATATATCAGCCTAACTCGGTATGGGTTGGATTATTAGGTTTAAAGTTTAAACCCGATTACAAAAAAACTGGTTTAGAATATGTATATTTCATAGTGTGACTTTGAATATGTTTGGAAAGAGCCATATTCTTAATTACACTAAGATCTAATATATCAGCCTAAATCGGTGTGGGTTGGATTAATTATTCTGGTTTAAACCTGATTATAAAATACCACATTTAGAATGTGTATGTTTTATAATTTATTAGCGTTTAGTATGACTTGGATGTTCATATCACCAATCTTGATATCGCCATATTCTAAATCACTCTAAAGACTAATCTATTTGTTCTACATGTCATTATATGAAGTGAATTATTGTCCTATACCACCATGAAGTCATATATCCCCGATATCTCTTCTGGTATGTCGCCCCAGTATCTGGTATGGCGAACCCCCAACTGAGTATGGGTCCGATATCTGATATCATGAACCTTGAGCTCAGTCGATTTTTAATTTTCATGGGTCAATTACTCGAAACCATAATAATCAAGATGTTGGAACAATTCATGTGCTCTTCTTTATTTCTTCAATTATAGAGAATCTGCTTTGCAACTTTTGTGAAAGTTTGAAAATTTGTATTGACCATGATGTCCTGTCAGCATGTTGGCCATACATGATCAATGATTTCTTATTGCTGCTGCAACATTCAACAAAACTTAGTTATATATTAAAATATTTTCCTTTTCCTAGGAAACGATGTAGAAACCCAACCACCCCACCATCTCAGCAACCTAGCAACTGTGTTACATAATTATCCCCCACCACTTCAAGCTAGAATACAATGTTACATGACAAGTTCCAATAAATTACAACTGAAGAAATATCACCATTCCCAACTATAAGATATCCAAGACCTACAAAATGAAACATAAGCGAGAAGAGTGATCGAAGCACACAGAAGTACCCAGTCATGGAGCCCCGAGCTGATCCTGAAGAAGATAGGCCTTGCACTGATGCAAGGAACCAGCTCCCCCCCACCCCCCCCCCACAAAAAAAAAAAAAAAACTGACCGGCCGGCATCATGAAGTACCTATTTACCTTAAATGCTAATTATGTTTCTTATTCATTTCGGGTCATTCTTCTTAGTAATTTGCTGGATTGTGCCTATTATTTTGTTTGTTAGTTTCCATACATTGGTAACTGTTATTTTGAGTATGATTGAAGTTTTTTCTTTACTTGCACCTAAATTTTCGTGTTAAGTTCTCCACAAAGCTAATGAAGTAACGTGGAGATAAATCCTATAGCTTTTTGGGGTGTTAGAAATAAAATTGGGTACATATTTTTATTTGATTGACTCTATCTCTGCTACCTGTTTGTGTTTACTACTTGTGACACTTATACGAGGCGTTGCAGAAAGTCAAGAAAAGTTTTTGCTCCATTTTATAAGCAGTTAGATCATTTTGGATAGAAAGGATATCTTGGAATTATATATTCTTTTGCTATGAATAAGCACAAAGGAAACTAATCTGTATAAATATTGTGACCTTCTGTCAGATGTTTATTGGTGATGGCGCCAAACTTGTTCGTGATGCCTTTCAGCTTGCAAAGGAAAAATCTCCCTGCATAATTTTTATAGATGAAATTGATGCAATAGGAACCAAGCGATTTGACAGGTTTTCCTTGCCATGCTTCTCAGTCTTGTTACAGTTCCTTGTATTCATATCTACATAAATTTCATTAAGCTTTAGCTATTGATACAGTTTTGTTGCATTGTAAGATGATGAAAGTGGAGGTATTCTTCCTAGTGGTACTGCAAATGGTTGCTTCATGCTCTACCTCTGATTAAATTAAGCCCAAGTCATTCACATAGAAGCATCTGTTTATTGGAATAAGCCCCGTCAAATTTCTCTAATTGACATCTAAATGACTTAGTTTCTTTATTTCGTAATGAACTTGAGCTAAATGACCGCTAAATGTATGTTTACTTGCTCACCAACTAATGTTGGAACTTCTATGGCAATGTGTCCTCTTACTCATATTGTGCTTCGCTAGAATGTGGTCCCAATTCATTAGAGAGTTGCTGTCAGGATATCAGATTGTGGTCCCAATTCACTAGAGGGTCGATGTCAGGCTGATAACCACATGTTAAAACTTGATCAATTGTTTATGGAGATATTGAGTTGTGCTCCTTATCTGCCCCCATTCCGATGGGAAAAAAATTTGTAATGAAGATGACGTTGATGAAAGTTTAGAAACCAATTTTTAGTTTTAGGTAATGTGATTTCTGCATATTTAGAATTGCAAATTGTTATTTGTGTTATCAAAACAATCCGGAATCTGTACCTAACTCCACCTCGACATTTCTTAACAACAATGTCTGAATTACAATTCTTGCTCTACTATGTTATAGATTTGCTCATCTATTTTTCATCTGTCACCAATGCTTATTCAGTCCTTTTACCTGAAGCTTTTAATCATTTACCTTTCATTTTTGCTGTGATGTAGATTATTGTTTTGTCCTGAAGTTCATTCAAAACATGATTAGATTTTGATTATTCCAATATCCTTCACATGCTGCTAGAGTTAGATGTGACATCCAATTGATTTGGTAATTGGTATCATTATTTGTCTTATGAAGTTTTAAAAGTGGAAAATTAAATTCTGGTTTGGAAATTTCTTCTCCAAGTTCCCTCTGATGCTAGTGTTTGATGTGATATCACACTATGATTCTGCAGTGAAGAAACTTCTTCCTATTTGACACTGAGATCATACGATCTTCTATCCAAACAACAACAAAGCATTGTCCATGTCATTTGGGTTGGCTTTGCATCCTTCCATCCATGAACCAGAAAAGGTTCTCGGTTACGTTTATTACTGGTAACTAATTAAATAACACAACCAGCCACATGGGATTATACATTTTGAGTTCTATTTATATACTAAAGACGAGCATACATACTTTTATTCCATATATTCAAACATTTTTTTTCCTTTTCTCCAGTGAAGTGAGTGGAGACAGAGAAGTGCAGAGAACAATGTTGGAGTTGCTTAACCAACTTGACGGCTTTAGTAGTGATGATCGGATAAAGGTATCTATGATGCTCTGCCATAAGCACTTATTTTCCTGTGAAGTTTGTAGACTGACTCAATCTGTGCACTGTTCCCGCCCAAATCAGTGTTATTTTTTTTTTTTCTATCATAATAATTTTTAGATTTTTCATATTCGTAATAATAAGTTGGCTGACATAATCCCATCAACTTATCCTATTTTATCACTACTTGTCAGTATTTGTAATGTTATCAGCTCTAAATCTGTGCATTATTGTGGTGCATCCTAGACACTTAGTACGAGGACCCTCTTATTGGTTTTTTTCTTATAGTGTAACTTCTAAAAGTGTTTAAGATCGATCATTTTCTCTTTCAAAGTAGCTGCAATTTATGAAATTAAGCATTTCTATGTAGCACTTTGTAGTAGGAACAATTGGTGATCTTATTGCACAATTGTACTTTGAATTACTGTTTGAGGTTTGTGTGCTTATATTAGAAGGCATACATGATTCTGGCCTTAGAAGTGTTACTAAACATGGAATGACCTACTCTGTAAAATGTTCTCTCAGGTTGAAGGCTTGAAGACATTTGACATTTTTTTTCTTTAGAAATCATTTATACCGAACTTGTGAATATTGTATCCAGATAAATAGATGAGAATCTGAAAAGTTTCCTTTGACTTGAAAGCAGTTAGTGTGTTCTGTGATCCCAACTAAGTCGATTGGATTTTCCATTCTTTTGCCCCCTGATTTACATGGTTTTTGGTTATTCACAGGTCATTGCCGCAACAAACCGAGCTGACATTCTAGATCCTGCTTTATTGAGATCTGGTCGGTTAGATCGCAAAATTGAGTTTCCCCATCCTACTGAAGAAGCGAGGGCCAGAATTCTGCAGGTACTTACATGTGCTTCTTTTCCTTTTTTTCTTCTATTGCTTGCAGCCTTTCAGTCAATGCAACAAAAGATATACTTCTCAGACCAATGCCATTTATATCCATCTTTTTTTCCCGTTAAAATTTAGATCCATTCTCGGAAGATGAATGTTAATCCTGATGTCAACTTTGAAGAATTGGCTCGTTCTACTGATGATTTCAATGGAGCTCAGCTGAAGGCTGTGTGTGTAGAAGCTGGAATGCTTGCGTTACGCAGAGATGCAACTGAGGTTTTACTTCTTGCATATGTCAAAATTTTCGTACTTGATTATTAGAAATTAGGGGAAAATAGCATTTTCTTGATATACGATGAATTTCTGTATGTATGTTCTATGGTAAACTCTAATCTGAGCAGTATCTTCCATTCAAAGCTATTTGTTGTTGTTTCCTTTTCTGCTGAATAAGCTTTGCTTTTCCTTTAGATACATAGCTTTGATTCAGAGTTTACACAATCACCAATGTCCTTTTGATACATAGCTTTGATACATAGTTTACACAAATCACAAATATTGCTCATGTAGTCATCAGTGTCCAAATTTGTAAAAGCTGCAGAAGCAAGAGTTGCCATACTGTGACAGTTCTTTTCTACCAATGTAGTGTGTGCATAGGTGTGAAGTCTTTAGTATTCTACTGCAATATGTAGTCTGGAAATAAATTGTTATTATAGTAACTGTAGGGTGCAAATTCCATTTGCATCCAAACCATGATTACTAACCCCGCAGAATCAAATTTCTGCATCTAGACAATGAATTATATTACTTAATTTGTCTTGTCATTTGTATGAAAATAAAATATGAAAAATCAAAATATTTTGAAGAACTTTAGACCATGTTTTATGTGAAATATTTTCTGACTATTACATAGTTCGTTTTGCAATATGGCTAACACCAAATATCCTTTTTTGTAATTGCTACCTGACTAGTTTCTACATCTCCTTCTTCAGGTCATTCACGAGGACTTCAATGAAGGGATCATTCAAGTTCAGGCAAAGAAGAAAGCCAGCTTGAATTACTATGCTTAATAGAAGGCATTTTCTTTCTTTTCTTTTGTATTCTTCAGTAACACCTGATTTATTAAACATGCCTGGGATTAATTTATTTGTTATTACATTTTCTTAATGGCATTATATGAACTTGAAGCACAAGCAGCAGTAATCTTACTAGCCTTCTTTAGCTCAGTTTCTACTGTACTGCTGTTAAGTAGCCCTCAGAGAGGAATTTGGTGCCTATAATCGAAAGGTAAACGTCGTGTGATTTTTTATACTAGAAACTGAGAATCATGGTATTGCAAGTCTTCTTTCAGTTAGTTTGGTGGATTGACATAATTTGGGGACAAGATTAGCTCTTTTTAGAGACTAGGCATGGGAACTTGGAGCTGATAAATGACAAATGGCTACTGCAGTAGTCAACACTTGGGGGCTATTTGGATGGCTGTAAGTAGGATTTTGAAAAGTGCAAAATTGGACGGATTTTAAGTTTCGTACTTTCAGTGTTTGGTTAAATATGAAAGATGGGACATTGAAGTCATTGTTATTTTTGTCCTTTTTTATATATAAAATAATTTTTCTTCCTGCAATTTTCAAATTATTTTGTGCTTAAATAGGGCAAATTTTTGTAGTAGGTGGTGCAAAAGTTAACGCACCTCAGTCCAACTTAGAGAGCACATTTTTTTTTCCCAACTTGAGTGCAGATACCATGCGGTATCACACAGAAACTGTCAGGATTCACTTCAAGAGATTCAAATCTGAGTGTGTGATAATGATAAAAGGAAAGGTCCTTAGCCAAACTTATTGCAACTGGGACTCGGTTCAGTGACTTTTAAACCTCCGCAAGTCATTTGTATTATTTCATTTTTATTGGCTCAACATCAATAACCTTTGTGCAATCACTTCCTTGATTCCTCAAATATGGTCTATATTAATTCAAAGATTAACGGACTGACCACTCCAGATACTTTATCAAACGAGTAAAGCATTGCAAAACATCTCTAATGTTCAGGAACACACGCAATAACCCTATTTCCTGTAACCTGATCATCAAGTCATGGATTCCGTTTTCTACAAAGAAAATTGCAATCGTAGGATCATCCGAATGTTCACGACACTGATTCAAGCCTATTATTTAGAATGATGATATTCTTGATTTAACATTAAGGGTATGTTTGGTACGCAAAATACTATATAGTTAAAAATTGGATTATTTATACTAACTATTTCTATGTTTTTTATTTATAACACGAGGTTCCCCTACTTTTGAACAAATTACATTGACCACCCCTCTTTAGATTTTTTTTTTTTAAAATAAGGGTAGTTAGTGTTATAACTTTTTTACTTTAACTTAAAATAAGGGTATCCCGTGTAATAAGAAAAGAGGAGGGTGGTAAGTATAACTTTTTTAAAAGCAGGGGTACCCCGTTGTTATAAATAAAAAATATATGGGTAGTTATTGTAATATATTTTGGAAAATCAAATTTTCAATAATTAAATTTTCTAAAAAATTATATTATCATGTTTGGTGAATATATAAATATTCTTCGAAAAGATATAAAAAAATGAAAAAAATCATAACAAAAAAAAATTCGTTAAAAAAATAAAAAAATGGAAGAAAAAATGTAAAAAAAAAGAAAAGAAAAAAAAAGTCATTCTTAAAAAAAATATGAAGAAGACAAAAATATTTCTTTAAAAAAATAAAAAAACAGGAAAACAAATGGGAAAAATAATAAAAATGAACAAAAAAAATGAAAAAAACCAAACAAAACAAAAATCTTGTTAAAAATAAAAAAAAGATAAAAAGGGAAAACTTGTAGAAAAAATAACAGACAAAAACAACAACAATAAATTTATCCGCACAAAAAAATACCCACATATTCTTAAGAGATTTTTCATATTTTGTGGGTAAATTGTTTACCTGGACATTCGACATGGAAATATGTTATCCAATTCTAAATTTATCTTGAAACAAAAAAATGGTGTACCAAACATCCCCTTACTTTTGTTGGGAATGTGGTGTGATCCGAACTGGAGTTGGCATATGAGGTGTGAGATATTAGATTGAGTCCATATGCCTTAATTTTTTTTTTTCATGTGAGACTTGAACCAATTACAATTATCTACACCTCATTATCCTACTTCATACCAGATGTGAGACTAAACTATCAACTCCATTATCACTATCTTTTGAGCGTTTAACCGGAAACGATATACAATCCAACAATCTCCACGTTAGGAAGATTTTGCTAACCGAGCAACCAAGAACACTCCGGCTACTTTTGCACGTTCCCACTAACCGAGCACCCAGAAAATCCATCATATTGTCATTTTGATCCGTTCGACCATAGAATCAAGCCGGTACGTTCATTCATTTGTGTGCCAACCACAACGTATTGCTCGACCTTGGACGTGTTGTCTCCACCTTTTAAGCCATTCCTTGTAGTTCTCTCCAACATTAGGTCTTATCTGTGCTCAACCTATGTATGTAGAATGCATCTAACTCCACCTTGAAAAGAGATCCTGTATAATCGATATATGTACCGATTATACAAATTAACGCTCAACATAATCTGACTCGAACCAATTAGAGTCACCCAAACAAGCACCGCAACTTTGGGCTCTGATATCACTTGTTGGAAACGTGGTGTGACTCGAAATGGAGTTGGCCCATGAGACGTGATATTGGACTAAACATGTATGTCTTAAAAATAATTTTTATGTAAGGTCTGAACCAATCCTAATTATTTACACCTCATGATCCAACTTCCTATCCGACGTAGAACTAAACTATCAACTACATTGTAACCATCTTTTGAGCGCTTAAACCGAAAACAAGATACAATCCAACAAGGTCATCACCTCAAAACTGAAAAAGTTTTGAAAGAAACTAAAAAAAAAATGCGGCAATACACAATTTTTAGAACTCCTAAATTCCCATCCCTTAGAACCCCACATCTAAATTCTGAAACATACCAAATCACAACCTTAAGAAACAGACATACAACAAGGGGGTAAAGTAAAAAAAAAAACATCCTTAGATATAAGCTATTAGCAATATAAGATCCGTTAGACATTTGCATCAATTAAATCCTCCCGCATTAGTTAACTTGATCAATATGCTCCATTCCGTCTACTAGCCGTTTAAAGTGAACGTTAGAGACAATTTTTTATTTTTAAATTACTGAAATACCCAAAAATATTCCTAACATTCTCTGTTAAAACAATGTTAAAGGCAGTTTGTTTTTAAAAAAAAAAGAAAAAGAAAAAATCTATTGTAAAGTTAGATTTAAAATTGAAAACAAATGAATGCAATGATTTTTTTTAACTTGTATGTATTGTAAGGTTAGATTAAAATTTTTTTTTTAAAACAAAAATAATTAGAGCAACATATAATTGACATGACACTGCAACAAGCATACTAGACTGTAAATTGACATGACAAAGAAAAATAAGCTAGCAACAAAACCATGTATGCCTTCCAAGTTCTCTTCTTTGTAAACTCTGAGCGGAGCACAACCAAATTGGAAAAGACAACTGTTAGATAACTATTTCTAATTTCATGTAAACATAATATAAAAGGAATTAGTATTACTGGTATTTAGAGATGAATTGTGTACGAAGCATTGTCGTAAAAAAAATATTCGAGACCTATATGCAGGCTTTTCTTAAATTTTTTCTAGAGGTAATTGTTACTGTATACAGTTTTGGAAAAGTGGTCCGAACTTATATTTTGTCTAGAAAATAAACTGAACAACAATTGTTTGCTGGTTGTGAGTAGGAGGAAGGAGAAACCGAGTTTTTTTTTCTTGAGTGTAAAATCAAATGAGAAAACATAATGTGTATATACAGGCAACCCTCGCTTCAAAAGGTTTTAGTAGAATTTGGTGAAAATAATGGCTGGCTGTGCATTAAACTATTAGTCCGTTGGCTAATAAAATTTGCAACGGATAAAAACATAAAAGCCAAACGGTTAAAAAATGAAGAGCAAAATAAAATATTTTTAGGTCTCAACCTTAACACAATAATGAAATCCGGATCGACATTCGATGCCCGCAGATGTGGGCACGAACCAGGCACACCGAATCGATTCGAGCCGACGGTGACGACGGCGCATTCGTGTGGCTCATAGGTCTAGTTCAAAACAACTCACAAGTGAGAAAGAGAGAGAAATTAATATAAAGACCAAGAGATGAAGAAGTGTATCCGATGTTGAACTAAACTGAAGTTGGTTTTTTACAGCTGAATCCAACAATCCCCCCACCCAAATAAAAAAAAGAAAAATAAAAAAAATAAAAAATAGAGTTAACAAATATTTAAAAGAATAGTAGTAAAATTTTTTGGGCAATGCAATAGCTCAGATGGACTGCAACCTTGAATCTCAGTTAGTGACAATTGTCTTTTTTGAAGAAGCACATGATGGACTACGCCTTGAATTATACTTCTTGAATCAGATTCAGAAAATAGTACACATAATACGCTAGAGGTTCATAGGTCTATTATGTGGCAATTTTGATTGTCTATGATCACTTTTTCTTGTTCATGTGAGTTATCTGGGATCGCCCTGTCTTATAGTCACGACCTACACAACCTCTCATATAAGTATGTCCTCAAACGGTTGGTGATCGGTGTCAACCCTGCATATTTATGCTGGTTATATTAAGAGTTTTAAAAACTCATCATAACAATATCTGTCACACTCCGATCCCGCCGAATCGCTAAGTCTCCACCGGGTGTGATACCGTACAAATCTAAAGTACACTTTTACTAGGCAATAACGTGCATTTTGGTAATTCTTTTGACCAAAAGTTGAAATCACATTGTAGCAGAAAGTTGAACATAGAGTATAGGAAGTAATTAACTATCTTGTTATTGATAACTTGCATTAGAAATTACATTGATATTGAATACATTGATACGCCATCTCAGATACATTCATTGAAATAATAAAAAGACTAACAAGCTGCTATAAAATAATACTTGTCGTCCCATACATTACACTCTTGTATAGATTGAAAGAAAATGCCTCCAAAATGAACTGCTTTAAAATACTTCAAAATATGAAGAGTTTTAAGTCGCCCCTCCGAACTTCAACTAGTACCGTGCACCCTCAAGGTTCTCGACACCAGTTGGGATCAGTACACATGAAAATGAATAGGTGAGTAGGACGAACCCACTTGTCTAAACCGATAAATATTATTAAGGGAAACATGAATTAAAATTTATCTTGCTATTTAGAACTATGATGAAATATCATCATACCTGAAAAGCAATAACATAGAACCATATCACTTATTAGTGATAGCTTACCAAACCGATGTGCCAATCTCTGGATAAGAATAGAAATAATACTTACTGCCCCTGCAGAAGATAATATGTTAGTATGTGATTTGTCTATATGTGATCATTGGTGATATCGATACCATGGAGGACTATTACGTGGCATTATGACGCGCCCTACCAGTTCGGGTTGCAAGCCCAACTAGAGGTCTCGCAATGCCTCGTGTCGAAGAACGTTCCATATAATTTCTTCCTAGGTCGATTCGGTTCTAGTATCCAAGATACCGTTTCGAGGAAAGTCAAACCTTGTGTAAAAGTTGTCAATGGCTATGCAAATGCATTACAGTTTAACTATAAAACATATGCATGACACAAAACAGAAAGTAAGCAATATAATTTGTACTCATGCAACCGTTTATTTTCCTTATATTTGTATGTTCCAATTTGGGTAACCCATAGGCTCCAAACATTTTTGAGGCACCATGCCACCACTAATGTTTAGGGTAACACACCATTTCCAACAGTTCCGTAGTTTCGAACCACAACTGCTCGCTTCACATACAAAAGTTTTTTTACAAGTTTCGTTCATAGATGCACTCGACGTTTACAATTATTTCAGGTTCTATTCTTAGTGGCACAACATGCATTGTGGCTATCATTTACTAGTTACATTCTACCGGGCATCATCGATTAGAATGTTTCGAGGCAGTAAGAATTCGTTGACGTAAAGGAGTAGAAAATAAGGGTCCGAACCACCCACAAAGTAGAGAATATGACGAGAGAATGAGTCCCGCTTCGCAATAATCTGATACCACTTGTCACATCCCAATTTTGCCGAATCGTTGTCTCCACCGGACATGATGTCGTACAAGTCTAAAGTACACTTGTACTAGGCAATAACATGCATTTTGGTAATTCTTTTGAACACAAGTTAAAATTATATTGCAGCAGAAAGTTAAACACAGAGTATATAAAGAAACTAGCTTTTCATTGGTAACTTACAATAGAAATTATATTAATACTGAATACATTAATATGTCATCTCGGCTACATTCATTAAAATAATAAAAAGACTAACAAGCTGCCATAAAATAATACTTGTCGTTTCATACATTATACCATTGTATAGATTGAAACCAAATACCTCCAAAATGAACCGGCTTCAAAATACTTTAAAATAGAAAGAGCTTTAAGTCCCATTTTCGAACTTCAGTTAGTATCGTGCACCCTCAAGGTTCTCGACATCTGTAGAGTTGGGATCAATACACTTGGCAATGCAGTAGTGAGCAGGACGAACCTACTCTTCTAAACGATACTTCTTATTAAGGGAAGCATGCATTCAAAGTTATCTTGCTATTTAGAACTATGATGAATTACAGTTCATATCGACAACATACTTGAAAAGCAATAACATATAACAATATAACTTATCAATGATAACTTACCAAATCGATGTTTCCATCCATGTATAAGAACATAGATAATACTTACCGCCCCTGCATAAGATAATATATTAGCATAAGATGTGTCTATATGCGGTCATTGGTAATATCGACACCATGAAGGACTATTACATGGCATTACGACGTACCCTACCAGTCCGGATTGCAAGCCCAACTGGAGGTCCTATAATGCCTCGTGCCAAAGCATGTTCCATATAATTTTCCCTTAGGTCGATTTGGTTCTAGTGTCCCGGATACCGTTTCGAGGAAAGCCAAACCTTGTGTACAAGTTATCCATAACAATACAAATGCGTGACAGTTTAACTATAAAATATATGCATGACACGAAACAGAAAGTAAGCAATATAATCTATACTCATGCAATAGTTTATTTTTCTCAAATCTGTATTTTTAGATTTTGGAAATTCGTAGGCTCCAAACATTTTTGAGGAACCATGCCACCATTAACGTTTTGGGTACCGCACCCTTTCCAACAGTTTCGTAGTTTCGAACCACAACCGCTCGCTTCATATACGAAGCTTTTATTACAAGTCTCGTGCATAGATGCACTCGACATACATTTATCGCATATTCTATTCTTAGTGGCACATCATGCATTATGGCTATCATTTACTAGTTATATTCTATCGGCATCATCGATTAGAATATTTCAAGATAGTAAAAAT
The DNA here is from genome assembly GCA_036927795.1 of Iris macrosiphon. NCBI lineage: Eukaryota > Viridiplantae > Streptophyta > Magnoliopsida > Asparagales > Iridaceae > Iris > Iris macrosiphon. Next base: position 210,619,223 of record JAYESA010000005.1, on the reverse strand, counting down.
TCATTGACGTGAAGAAGTAGAAATGAAGGGTTTGAACCAACCACCAAGTAAAGAATATGTCGAGAGAAGGACTCCCGCTTCACAACGATCAAACGCCAACTACACTCGCTTCTATAATGACATCAATATCGTATTAGAATCACTATGCTTCCTATCAAAATTCTCAGAAAATGAATGCAGAAATCAACATGAAACACATTCATCAAAACCAAACAGCAAAAACTACAACAAAAAGTGTAAACTCCCTCACCCAAAATAGGTATTTTGTGTATATTTTATATTATTATATTTATTATAGATGTTGAATTTTTTTAGAGTATTCTCTTATTTAATTAGAAAATAAATTTCTTGATACATATACTTATATAAATATTTATTTAGAATTATTTTTAGGCTATTTTAGATTTTTGGAGATTTTTTTTAGAATTTTTGGTAATTAAAACCTAGGAAACGTAAATTTCTAGGACTTTCATGATTTACTATGACACCATACTTGAATGTTGTTACTACCAAACATTTATTTTAGAGTTAAAATATTTAAATATATTTTTCTGTAATTTATTTAGAAATTTAAGGAATTATTGGATTTTTGGAATTATTGAGGATTTATTTGGATATATAAAGTCTTAATATTAGATATATGCTAATTTAGTGTTAATAGATATTAATAAGATTATATATAAATTATTTGTATTATCTTTAATTCTATTTAAGATTATAAATTATTGAGATAAATTTAAACTATATTTTAAACTAATTCAAATCCTGAACCTACTAGGAAAGCAACTTCATGCATATCCTATCCTTATTTAAACTGATCATAATCATATCCAAATTAGCCAATCATAGTCGTATTCAATTAAGTAGTCTCCACCATTATAAATACCTATTAGACTTATGGAGTAAACTCATCTTTCATATTTTTCTTCCCCAAACTCCTCACTTTTTTGTCCAAAAACAGTCAAAATTTGTCATAAATTCATCCTCATTTTCTAGTAGTTATGACGACTTAAAAGATGATATCTCCTAGCTCCGGACTCCAAATGTGCTCCAATTTTTTTTTTTAGAACCATATCAAATTTACTTTTCTGAATATATAAATTATTTTAATAATTTATGAACCTATTTTTCCAAAAAATTCTAAAAGTGTCAGCTGTCCGAAATCAGACGCATTTTGGTATTTTTGAGATTACAGGAGATCCAGAACTCTGAATTATGAACCGTTTGAAGTTTTGGAAAGTTGACATAATGAACTTACATAAAATTATTTTTTTAGAATTTAACATATAAATTTAATCTACTATAAAATTCGTGCAATATAGACGTAAATATGAAACCACCGAAAACTGTCATACATGCGCCCTTGTGGCCATAACTCTTTACCGACTTGTGATTTTATGAGACCGTAGTTTCCGGAATTCATATAGCACTAAAATCTATAGGATTCCACACACAAATCCAGAATTTAAGTTGATTGACTTTTTGGTTAACGGATCATCTCGATTTGTGTGCCATGGATCCCAAATTCGTAAAGTTGACTTTCTTTGGACTAAAATTAGGGTTTAAACAATAAAATCAGATTATAATCAGATTAAAATACTATTTTATATTATTTTATTCAGAATTAAAATGGAGAAAACTATTCACCCACTTTTGTAACTTAACTTGTTTAATTTATGTGATGGGTAGATCGGACGACGCCTTGAGTTGTGACTTCATCCTTTTTCAGAGCAAGCAAGTATACCTTGCCATTGTACTGTGATTTATATTCCATATGGTATATGTATTTTATTTTATTTATTTAGTTCATATATTTTAACTGCTATATAAACTGTGCGTCCAAGAATAACTTGGGTGCAACGACGGTGGCGTCGTACCTTGTCTTTATTATATATTATGCATTTTGACCTAGGTTTATGAGACTAACCCATTATCATGAGACATTCTTATGTTTCATTGGCTGTGACACAGTTGTTACACGAGTGTGAGTCTCATGTAGGACATGAACTTGCGTATTCGGCTGGCCACTGGTACGTATGGGACGTACGACGGATAGAGATAACTGCTGATAGAATTTGCACAATTAGAAGCCATGGCAGTTATTAGAGATGTCATTATGTCATGGATATGGCATGAATAGAGCATGGGGTTGGAAGAACAATAAGTAAGGCATTTGGGCTCCTTTGCACTTTCCTTATGTAACCCGCACGCTCCGCCGGAGATACGTGGTATGATGACCCCTATATTATCTACATGCGGCCTCTGACGTTCAAAAGACGTCATACTTTTTAGGCCCCTGATTCTCCGAGGGAATCATGCCAATCCTATTTTATCCAGATAGCCCACGTGTTGGAAAGTTGTTCTCAAAGTTCATTCACATAGGCGGTTAGACGACCCTTTGGATGCTTATTTTCAGTACTTTATTGGCATGCTTCTATGTATCTTGTTACGTCCCTCTGAGGACCTGGTCCCTTTCCAGGTGTAGACGATCATGACTATTCGCAGGAGCACGGATCAGGACTTGCTACTCCATTATCTTTCGAGGAGATCTTCCCTTCGAGCCTCTCTGATCATTAGATGATATACTTATTATGTTAACTTTTATATTCTAGTTTGATAGTGGATTTGTCTCCATCCAACTATTAGTTCTTCTCGACTAGTTCATATTTGGTTCATTGACATATTGGATACATTTATTTTCTTATGATTTTGTGGATGAGATTTAGTTATGCCCTGTAACTTGTGACAAATATATACCACTTATGAATTATTGTTCATAATATAACGTACGTATGTGTTATGGTTTTTATATATTGGAGTTGCCATATACATACGACTGGCATGCTTACTATTTCTAGTCCTACGTATTTTGGGACTAGGGCGTAACATATTTTTGTGGTGGCCCATGCAGGTCGAGAGCATATTGTCTTGGTTACGTTACTGTACCGAGCAAGCCTGCGCATATGATTAGAGTATAGGATCTCATCCACTTATTTAATCACCCCCCTTAATTTTATTTTGTATTCTTATTTGATTGCTTGCATTGCATCTTGCTTGATCCTTTCACAACGTTAATCTTATCTTTTCTTTCGTGATTGATAGGGGTCAGGAAGGTGACTTGTACTAGGTATATACACTCTATTGTTCAATAATACTATTAGTTAAATTCTTGTAAGTTGGGTAGTATGCCTCATAACCTAGTATCACATAGTCCTTTTGACAAATTAATGAAGTATAATTGAATGATACCAACTATAGGCTTGCATAAGAAGATAGTGTTTATCCAGACTATAGAACTTAGAGGCCCATACCCCCATTTGGTCGACTAGAGACTTAGACAAGAAGTTAGTATGGCAACTGTAGAGGCACAACACCGGACGAGTCTTATCTTCTTGGTGAACTTGAATTATTTTGTACCTTTCTTTATCATAATCCAGCGTACTTATATTTTTTGGACTATCTCGACTTATGCTGCTATTATACCCTAGTTTTGCAAGCTTATTCTTTTATCGAGCTTGTTCATGACATATGTGTTATCGGGGGCCCACTCTAATACATTTGTCTATTTAGAATTAGTGTATTACGGTCTGATCAACCTTAGGGCGCTTGGTTCGCTCTTCGCATGACTACTTTACGTGGATTGAGATATAGTTGATTCAGCATGTTAGACGAATATACTTGCCCTCTAGACAGGTCATAGCATATCATATCAGGTACATAACTGTTCTGATATGAGCATACAAATAGAAATTTACCAAAATAGGATCTCATCCTCAATTGCCTTGATAACTCTCATTTTGAATTCTTTAATCGCCTTGAACCCCGTACTTGTATTCTATCACCTCCTCCTTGAATTCTTTATTATCATTTTTCGTCTTCCCCTATTTCGAAAAGATAAAATCTCGTGCTTGGTATAAGTTTGATATACGGATAGTACTAGATATACCCCATAGACCAATCACATTACTTGGTGACTGTCTTTTGTAATTAAGGGCATAAAACATGTGAGATATTTTATGGATTGAATAATACAATTAAATAATTTGAGGAAGCCTTTCTTAAAGGTATAGTCTTATGTTATAGATCGGTAAATTCTAAGTTGGGTAGAAGTTGCATTGTCAATTTGAGCTAAAATTTTATATGAAGGTAAAAATCTTAGACGGTGGTTACGAAGGTTATCAAGTAAGATAAGATCAAGAGAATTAAGTCATTTTAATTTCGAGAATTTTTAGAAGAATGATTATGATGATAAGGATTTAGCTTTAAAGAGAAGAATGCCTTATGGAATAAATTTGGAAACTTTGATATATTGGACCAGATGTTTATAATTTGAGCACATAATTTAAATTTTGAATATTGAAGGTTGAATCATCGATTTAAATTTTGAGGATAAATATAAAATTTAACCTTGAACATTGGTGGATTGGATTTAAAATTTTACAATTTGAGGATTTAAATTTAAATGCTAAATTTTCAATGTTGAATCACCCAGATGAAATTTTGAGGAAGGAGATCAAATTTAAGATTTGATGACTACGAAATCCTTAAATTTGAAACTAGGAATAAGATTGTATTCAATAAATTTTTGGTTATTTAAAATCTAGAGGAGATTATGATAGTTGAAAATCGTGATTTAAATTTGAGGTGGGTTATTTAAATATTGATGATATCATATAGATTTGAATTAAATTTGGATGTTGATTATTTAAAAATCGAGAAGAGATTATGATAGGTTAAATTTTGATTTAAACAGTGGTTATTTTAATTTAAAAATTGTGATGGATTTGAATATAGTTTATCATTTAAATTTTTGAGAAGATTGCGGTTGACTTGCCTTAGATACAAATGAGAAGGATTTAACAAATTATTCCTTATTTTTAGTTTCTAGGATAAAATTCTTGTAAGTTGGGTAGATTGTAAACTCCCTCACCCAAAATAGATATTTTGTGTATATTTTATATTATTATATTTATTATAGATGTTGAATTTTTTAGAGTATTCTCTTAGTTAATTAGAAAATAATTTTTTTGATACATATACTTATATAAATATTTATTTAGAATCATTTTTAGGCTATTTTAGATTTTTGGAGATTTTTCTAAAATTTTGGGTAATTAAAACCTAGGAAACGTAATTTTTTTAGGACTTCTATGATTTACTATGAGACCATACTTGAATGTTGTTACTACCAATCATTTATTTTAGAGTTAAAATATTTAAATATTTTCTTTTTGTAATTTATTTAAAATTTTAAGGAATTATTGGATTTTTGAAATTATTGAGGATTTATTTGGATATATGAAGTCTTAATATTAGATAGATGCTAATTTAGTGTTAATAGATATTAATAAGATTATATATAAATTATTTGTATTATCTTTAATTATATTTGAGATTATAAATTATTGAGATAAATTTAAACTATATTTTAAACTAATTCAAATCCTGAGCCTACTAGGAAAGCAACTTCATGCATATCCTATCCTTATTTAAACTGATCCTAATCATATCTAAATTAGCCAATCATAGTCGTATTCAATTAAGTAGTCTCCACCATTATAAATACCTATTAGACTTATGGAATAAACTCATCTTTCATATTTTCCTTCCCCAAACTCCTCACTTTTTTGTCCAAAAACAGTCAAAAACAGTCATAAATTCACCCTCATTTTCTAGTAGTAATGACGACTTAAAAAGATGATATCTCCTATCTCCGGACTCCAAACGAGCTCCAATTTTTATGATACCGTCAATTCCGGCATTCATATAGCGCTAAAATCTATAGGATTCCACACACAAATACAGGATTTGAGTGGTTGACTTTTTGGTCAACGGATCATCTCGATTTGCGTGCCATGGATCCCAAATCCGTAAAGTTGACTTTCTTTGGACCGAAATTAGGGTTTAAACAATAAAATTAGATTATAATCAGATTAAAATACTATTTTTATTATTTTATTTAGAATTAAAATGGAGGAAACGATTCACCTACTTTTGTAACCTAACTTGTTTAATTTATGTGACAGGTAGATCGGACGACGCCTTGAGTTGCGACTTCATCCTTTTTCAGAGCAGGCAAGTATACCTTGCCATTGTACTGTGATTTATATTCCATATGGTGCATGTATTTTATTTTTTTATTTAGTTCATATATTTTAACTGCTATATAAACTGTGCGTCCAAGAATAACTTGGGTGCAACGACGGTGGCGTCGTACCTTGTCTTTATTATATATTATGCATGTTGACCTAGTTTTATGAGACTATCCCATTATTATGAGGCATTCTTATATTTCATTGGCCGTGACATAGTTGTTACACGAGTGTGAGTCTCATGTAGGACACAAACTTGCGTATTCGGCTGGCCACCGGTACGTATGGGACGTGCGACGGATAGGAATAACTGCTGATATAATTTGCATAATTAGAAGCTATGACAATTATTAGAGATGTCATCGTGTCATAGATATGACATGAATAGAGCATGGGGTGGGAAGAACAACAAGTAAGGCGTTTGGGCTCCTTTGTACTTTTCTTATGTAACCCGCATGCTCTGCCGGAGATACGTGGTATGATGACCCCTATATTATCTACATGCGGCCTCTAACATTCAAAAGACGTTATTCTTTTTAGGCTCCTGATTCTCCGAGAGAATCATGCCAATCCCATTTTAGCCAGATAGCCCACGTATTGGAAAGTTGTTCTCAAAGTGCTTTCACATAGGCGGTTAGACGACCCTTTTGATGTTTATTTTCAGTACTTTATTGGCATGCTTCTATGTATCTTGTTACGTCCCTCTGAGGACCTGGTCCCTTTTCAGGTGTAGACGATAATGACTATTCACATGAGCACGGAGACTATTCATATGAGCACGGATCAGGACTTGCTACTCAATTCTCTTTCGTGGAGATCTTTCCTTCGAGCCTCTCTATTCATTAGATGATGTACTTATTATGTTTACTTTTATATTCTAGTTTGGTAGTGGATTTGTCTCTATCCAACTATTAGTTCTTCTTGACTAGTTTATATTTGGTTCATTGACATATTGGATCATTTATTTCCTTATGATTTTGTGATATGATTTAGTTATGCCCTGTAACTTGTGACAAATATATACCACTTGTGAATTATTATTCATAATACAGCGTACGTATGTGTTATAGTTTTTATATATTGAAGTTGCCATATTGTAATCACCTGAATTTTTAGAAATTTAAAATTTTAATTTTCAGAATTATTATGCATTTTCTGTAATTTTTAACAAAATAAAACTAAGGTATTCTAATTTTAAATAATTTTTAAAAGATGTTAAATAATATTAAAATATTAAGAAAATAATATTTTTGGGTGTAAAATGAAAAACTAGACATAGGATAATTTTTCGGGAATTTATTGGACCCCGGAAGCATTTTTAAAGCCCTAAAAACTGTTGTATATTTAAACCTAATTAAACCCTGACTGAACCTGGTTCACTTGAACCAAATTAAACCAAACCTAACCACTGTTGAACTGAACCGAACCAACCCAGCCTTAATGGGTCGGGTCGGATCCAAATCGAACCCGACCCAAACCCGTTAACCCTAAACCCCAAAACCCTTTCTTCTCCCCCCCGACTCCTCTCCTCCCGGCGGCCGTTTTTGCCGTCGTGGCCGCCGGCAACCCTTCTTCTTCGTCTCCCTCGAACGCCTGAGTCGCCTCCCCTTCCTCTTCCGCAAACCCCCTACCATCCTCCTCCCTTTCCCCCTCTATATAAATCCTCCTCCGGCCCCGAGTCTTCCCTTTCCCTCTCCTCCGTCTTCTCCGACAGACCTCGCCGTCCTCCTCCGTCCACTGCCAGCCGCCTGAGCACCAGCCTCCCTCCACCCTAGGCGTAGCTCTCCGACAGAGCCCAGCCGCCCCGACTCCGGTGTAGCGCCCCGTTCTCCCGATGCGGAGAGCGCGGCTAAGAAACACAAGACGGTATCGTTCGATCGGGATAGATTGAATTAAGAACTCGTCCTCGTTATGGATTTGTTTCTTCGGAATCGATTCCCATATTCAGTGGACTGCGCCCCAAGGATCGGCTTAGCGGCAGAGTCAGGAGGGACCTCTCCGCTGCTATCTTTTATTGCCTCGGTTTTCGATGTCGCTTGTTGCTTTCGTGCTTTGAGTTGGTTTTGGGATTTGCTTGTTTTCCTTGAACGGTTTCGATGGTTTTCATTATTTTCGTTCATCGACTTGCACTTCTATTCTGAGATTGGAAAGAGAGGAAGAAGTATTAATCGAGCTGTTCGTGTGCAGGTGAACGAGCAGTAGGCGGCTTGCGAGCGGAGTCGTGAAGCGCCTCTTTCCTTCTTCTTTCCAAAATCCAAGTGAGTGGCTACCAACCCGATTAGCTAGTCCTGCTTCCAAGCTTCACAGCTAATCAATCTGCACTCTCCTTTGCCCCGATCAAACGATACCAAGTAATAATAAAAGAAACCAAGATAAAAGAAAATATAACTTGGTTCTTATGCTTGTCAATCAAACCTGTGAACTGTTGCCTTATCGTATGCTTGTTCGGGGGATGCCTCGGGGCGTGACATAGTGGTATCAGAGCACAGATTCAAAGTTCCTTAGACTTCGTGCTGGAAAAGTTCCTTTAACGATCAAAATTCCTGTGCGAACTCTTGAACTCGCTAGGCCAAATGAGATACGTTCATGCAATAAGTCCATAATACATTATGATCCTAATATAATTTACCTTCTTTTGAAGGAATGGCTCCAGCGTAATCTGCAGCGCAAGCCCCGGATGAAACGCAAGGCCAAGGAAGTAGTTCGGGCACTTCGGGAAGTTCAGAAAGCCAGCGAGCCACGCCAAGCATCGATCCCGTTCAGCAAATATTGCGGATGTTGGGGGAAAACCAACAAAGGGACGAGGCTCGCCATGAACGGGCCGAGAAGCGGGCGAAAGAGAGTCAGCTCAAGTTTTAAGACAATATAGAAGCACGATTCTCAGTCCAACAGAAGCAGGTAGATACCCTGCATCAGATCGTTCAGACTTTGGCTGCCAACCATTCCGCCGCAACAACAACGATTCCGGTGGAGCAGCCCGTGCTTGAAGTAGAGACACCGCAAATTCCAAGAGCGAGGGACGTGACTGCCTTCGACTTTGGCCACTTCAAGAAAGTCTGCAACACCCCATTCAACGGGACTGAGGACCCAGTCGTAGCTCTAGATTGTTTGGCCAAACTTGAAGATCACTTCGCTCTGCTAGGGGTCCCCGAAGATAAGCGCGTCTCCTGCGCGCAACTATAGCTCCGCCTCAACGCGCACGATTGGTGGGACGTGCATCGACGATCTCTCCAATTTGATCACGGAGAGGAGGCGATCTCGTGGACGACTTTTCGTGCCACGTTCGAAGAGGAGTATGTCCCCCCTCCAGTCCAACGCCAGATGGAGAACGAGTTCGTGCAGCTGCGGTAAGGCAGCATGACAGTTAAAGAGTACTCCGCCGAGTTCAACCGACTCTCCAAATTCGCTAGGGCCTATTTACCTGATGCAGCGAGTCGAGCTAGAAGGTTTGAAGGTGGACTACGCCCTGTCATTCATTCGTACGTAGCCGTTCCTCAGTATCGTACAATGCGTGAAGTCATGAATCACGTCCTGTCGCTCGAACCATACTATCCTCACGTTCCTGCCGGCGCTGTGCATACATCCAGTCACAAACGCCAAAGCAACGACAGAGAAAACAACGCTGCAAAGCGTCGGGATGACGGTAGTCAACAAATAAAGCATTGGAACATTACGTGTCGGTTCTGTAGAAAGACTGGACACGACAAGAAAGACTGCCGCTTGAGACTTGGATTATGCCTCGCTTGTGGACGATCAGGCCATGCCATTAATTCCTGTCCGAACCTTCCTAATCGTCATCCCCAACGAAATAATCCCTAACGGTAAGTTCTACCCTAAGTTTCGGGACGAAACTTCCAATTAGTTGGGTAGGATGTAGCGCCCCGTTCTCCCAATGCGGAGAGCGCGGCTAAGAAACACAAGACAGTATCGTTCGATCGGGATAGATTGAATTAAGAACTCGTCCTCGTTATGGATTTGTTTCTTCGGAATCGATTCCCATATTCAGTGGACTGCGCCCCAAGGATCGGCTTAGCGGCAGAGTCAGGAGGGACCTCTCCGCTGCTATCTTTTATTGTCTTGGTTTTCGATGTCGCTTGTTGCTTTCGTGCTTTGAGTTGGTTTTGGGATTTGCTTGTTTTCTTTGAACGGTTTTGATGGTTTTCATTGTTTTCGTTCATCGACTTGCACTTCTATTCCGAGATTGGAAAGAGAGGAAGAAGTATTAATCGAGCTGTTCGTGTGCAGGTGAACGAGCAGTAGACGGCTTACGAGCGGAGTCGTGAAGCGCCTCTTTCCTTCTTCTTTCCAAAATCCAAGTGAGTGGCTACCAACCCGATTAGCTAGTCCTGCTTCCAAGCTTCACAGCTAATCAATCTGCACTCTCCTTTGCCCCGATCAAACGATACCAAGTAATAATAAAAGAAACCAAGATAAAAGAAAATATGACTTGGTTCTTATGCTTGTCAATCAAACCTGTGAACTGTTGCCTTATCGTATGCTTGTTCGTGCAAATGTTCTATAAACGTGCTAAGTAGAACACATCTTGTATATGCATAAATGTTCAGGGAGGCTATGCAAAATAAATCATGCAATACTGCTTGTCGTGTACTCGTGTTCTTGCACTCGTGTTGCCTCAAATGTATGACTGTTAACTTGTTCAGCGTGTTCGATCATGGACAACTTGTGCACAAGGTATTGGTTCTGCGGACGGTCGCTGGGGCACTGGCACCGATCCGATCCGGGCGGAACTCGTGTGTAGTCTTCGTGTTCGGGACCGGATAGCTTGCAGCGCAATCGTGTTCTCTCGTAGCATGCTATCCTTGTCCCCGGCTACGTCTATTATGGCAACCATGCCAGTGATCATCGTGTATATTTAAACCTGTTGCATACTAACTTGTGTCTTCGTGGCAGGGAAGGCATGGTAAGTATTGTGCAGGTAATTCAGACGGCAGGTAAAATCCACCGAACGGTGGCTAGTTCATTTCAGTAAATTCAATATGCTGCTTACTTGTAAATGAACTAAGGCAAGATAGAAACCCACAAAAATATGCATGCTTCACTAAACAACGTGTTGATTGGTATAGTCAGGCTAGCTCGCCTTCACCAGCATGTTTCGATATGCTGACCCTCGTTGAAACAGGTTCTCCGCACCAAGGCGAACCGAGCGAGGAGCCGAAGTCGTCTACCCGATCCAGTCCAACTGTTGGCGCATCTTCACCGCGCCCCCTGAAGCCTTTTGAAGTCCGAAGCTGCAACTCTTCATACACAAATGCAGCTCCGTGGCAAAGACGTCCTCCAGCCTGAAGGTCTTTATCATTTTGAGTTTATAAAGGGATGTAATGTACAGGACTGCTATCTCATTTTGAGTCATCTCTTTGTAAGCCGTTCGGCATATTAGCTAACTCGTTCAAGAGTTTGTAATAGATGTTCATTATCAATAAAGAGAACTTTTCTATGTTTCAAATCTGTGTTTCAATTTATCTGCGTACTCTGAATATGTGCTTGCTATGCAAATCATTAAAGCCTTGTGCGGGCGCAACTCCAGGCCCGCACGGCGGTCACGACTCGGGGGACGCCTCGGGGCGTGACATAGTGGTATCAGAGCACAGATTCAAAGTTCCTTAGACTTCGTGCTAGAAAAGTTCCTTTAACGATCAAAATTTCTGTGCGAACTCTTGAACTCGCTAGGCCAAATGAGATACGTTCATGCAATAAGTCCATAATACATTATGATCCTAATATAATTTACCTTCTTTTGAAGGAATGGCTCCAGCGTAATCTGCAGCGCAAGCCCCGGATGAAACGCAAGGCCAAGGAAGTAGTTCGGGCACTTCGGGAAGTTCAGAAAGCCAGCGAGCCACGCCAAGCATCGATCCCGTTCAGCAAATATTGCGGATGTTGGGGGAAAACCAACAAAGGGACGAGGCTCGCCATGAACGGGCCGAGAAGCGGGCGGAAGAGAGTCAGCTCAAGTTTCAAGACAATATAGAAGCACGATTCTCAGTCCAACAGAAGCAGGTAGATACCCTGCATCAGATCGTTCAGACTTTGGCTGCCAACCATTCCGCCGCAACAACAACGATTCCGGTGGAGCAGCCCGTGCTTGAAGTAGAGACACCGCAAATTCCAAGAGCGAGGGACGTGACTGCCTTCGACTTTGGCCACTTCAAGAAAGTCTGCAACACCCCATTCAACGGGACTGAGGACCCAGTCGTAGCTCTAGATTGTTTGGCCAAACTTGAAGATCACTTCGCTCTGCTAGGGGTCCCCGAAGATAAGCGCGTCTCCTGCGCGCAACTACAGCTCCGCCTCAACGCGCACGATTGGTGGGACGTGCATCGACGATCTCTCCAATTTGATCACGGAGAGGAGGCAATCTCGTGGACGACTTTTCGTGCCACGTTCGAAGAGGAGTATGTCCCCCCTCCAGTCCAACGCCAGATGGAGAACGAGTTCGTGCAGCTGCGGTAAGGCAGCATGACAGTTAAAGAGTACTCCGCCGAGTTCAACCGACTCTCCAAATTCGCTAGGGCCTATTTACCTGATGCAGCGAGTCGAGCTAGAAGGTTTGAAGGTGGACTACGCCCTGTCATTCATTCGTACGTAGCCGTTCCTCAGTATCGTACAATGCGTGAAGTCATGAATCACGTCCTGTCGCTCGAACCACACTATCCTCACGTTCCTGCCGGCGCTGTGCATACATCCAGTCACAAACGCCAAAGCAACGACAGAGGAAACAACGCTGCAAAGCGTCGGGATGACGGTAGTCAACAAATAAAGCATTGGAACATTACGTGTCGGTTCTGTAGAAAGACTGGACACGACAAGAAAGACTGCCGCTTGAGACTTGGATTATGCCTCGCTTGTGGACGATCAGGCCATGCCATTAATTCCTGTCCGAACCTTCCTAATCGTCATCCCCAACGAAATAATCCCTAACGGTAAGTTCTACCCTAAGTTTCGGGACAAAACTTCCAATTAGTTGGGTAGGATGTAGCGCCCCGTTCTCCCGATGCGGAGAGCGCGGCTAAGAAACACAAGACAGTATCGTTCGATCGGGATAGATTGAATTAAGAACTCGTCCTCGTTATGGATTTGTTTCTTCGAAATCGATTCCCATATTCAGTGGACTGCGCCCCAAGGATCGGCTTAGCGGCAGAGTCAGGAGGGACCTCTCCGCTGCTATCTTTTATTGTCTCGGTTTTCGATGTCGCTTGTTGCTTTCGTGCTTTGAGTTGGTTTTAGGATTTGCTTGTTTTCTTTGAACGGTTTCGATGGTTTTCATTGTTTTCGTTCATCGACTTGCACTTCTATTCCGAGATTGGAAAGAGAGAAAGAAGTATTAATCGAGCTGTTCGTGTGCAGGTGAACGAGCAGTAGGCGGCTTGCGAGCGGAGTCGTGAAGCGCCTCTTTCCTTCTTCTTTCCAAAATCCAAGTGAGTGGCTACCAACCTGATTAGCTAGTCCTGCTTCCAAGCTTCACAGCTAATCAATCTGCACTCTCCTTTGCCCCGATCAAACGATACCAAGTAATAATAAAAGAAACCAAGATAAAAGAAAATAGGACTTGGTTCTTATGCTTGTCAATCAAACCTGTGAACTGTTGCCTTATCGTATGCTTGTTCGTGCAAATGTTCTATAAACGTGCTAAGTAGAACACATCTTGTATATGCATAAATGTTCAGGGAGGCTATGCAAAATAAATCATGCAATACTGCTTGTCGTGTACTCGTGTTCTTGCACTCGTGTTGCCTCAAATGCATGACTGTTAACTTGTTCAGCGTGTTCGATCATGGACAACTTGTGCACAAGGTATTGGTTCTGCGGACGGTCGCTGGGGCACTGGCACCGATCCGATCCGGGCGGAACTCGTGTGTAGTCTTCGTGTTCGGGACCGGATAGCTTGCAGCGCAATCGTGTTCTCTCGTAGCATGCTATCCTTGTCCCCGGCTACGTCTATTATGGCAACCATGCCAGTGATCATCGTGTATATTTAAACCTGTTGCATACTAACTTGTGTCTTCGTGGCAGGGAAGGCATGGTAAGTATTGTGCAGGTAATTCAGACGGCAGGTAAAATCCACCGAACGGTGGCTAGTTCATTTCAGTAAATTCAATATGCTGCTTACTTGTAAATGAACTAAGGCAAGATAGAAACCCACAAAAATATGCATGCTTCACTAAACAACGTGTTGATTGGTATAGTCAGGCTAGCTCGCCTTCACCAGCATGTTTCGATATGCTGACCCTCGTTGAAACAGGTTCTTCGCACCAAGGCGAACCGAGCGAGGAGCCGAAGTCGTCTACCCGATCCAGTCCAACTGTTGGCGCATCTTCACCGCGCCCCCTGAAGCCTTTTGAAGTCCGAAGCTGCAACTCTTCATACACAAATGCATCTCCGTGGCAAAGACGTCCTCCAGCCTGGAGGTCTTTATCATTTTGAGTTTATAAAGGGATGTAATGTACATGACTGCTATCTCATTTTGAGTCATCTCTTTGTAAGCCGTTTGGCATATTAGCTAACTCGTTCAAGAGTTTGTAATAGATGTTCATTATCAATAAAGAGAACTTTTCTATGTTTCAAATCTGTGTTTCAATTTATCTGCGTACTCTGAATATGTGCTTGCTATGCAAATTATTAAAGCCTTGTGCGGGCGCAACTCCAGGCCCGCACGGCGGTCACGACTCGGGGGACGCCTCGGGGTGTGACATCCGGCCCGCAGCAGCAGCAGCTGAGCCCTAGCCCCAAGCGCCGCTGCCCTGACCTAGCTCCGGCCGCCTGAGCCGCCACCGGCGCAGCCGACCTCGCCGCTGCAGCACCCGAGCCGCCTTCCTCCGTCCAGCCCCCAGCAGCCCTAGCCCCGAGCCACCTTCCTATGGCTAGTCTTCCCAGCAGCACCCGGACACATCCAGGACACAGATCCTGTGTCGAGTCGACACGAGGACATAGGAAATTGGTTTCGAGAAGCCCTGTTCAGGTAACCCGTTCTTTCTCCTCGCTGCCCCATTTTCTGTTCCGTCAGTTGTGATGCGTAGACTGTGTAACCCTCTCGATGCCCGTGCAACCCGCTCGGTGTGTCGCGTCCTATGGCGATCGCGAACTGCGATCCAAAAACAGGAAAACCAACGCCCTATTTCACCCCGTAACTGAGTACGCCCCGCCAAACGGGACGACTTGGTCGCCTGCGGTCTTTACAAAGCGTGCGCACCGTTGATACGGATGTGCGAGATTTTGCAAAAGTTGATTTGGATGTGCGTGCACACCGGAATCAACGCGTATCCGCCGATAACGTCCCGTATCCGTCCGTTCTAGAATACATCGTAACTTTGTGTACACCCGTCGGATCGAAACAAAACTTATGCCATTGGACTCGTAGTAATACACTGGTCCTGTGACCCATGTTTGGTTCGATTCTGAGAACGTTGACAAAATTGCGTATCGTGGGCCCCACGGCTCCACTTGACGGACAATTTTGTGATCGGCTCATCGGAATCCAATTCTGGAAGTTTTGTTGGGTTCGTATCATCGTTCCTGACTTGTTGACACTAAGTTGGACGAATTTGGAGACCTTTGGTTCTGACATATTTTTTGGTGCAAAGCGGCCCACATGTGGACCCCGCCTTGACCTGAAAATATCATTTTTGCCCTTGTGTCCAAATTGGACTCAAGGACAGGCATTTCTAGCTATTTGATATTTTTTGAGACTGTTGGTAATATTTATTTCAGCTTTTGGAGGATTACCTACAGGATCGACTGATACAGGGACAGCTGTTGGTATTCCAATCCCAAACAAGTGTACCTTGCCAACTTATAATTTTTGTTACATATTACTTTGACTTAATTATAATTGTAGTACATGCTTAAACCTAGTACCGTGTGACTTACTTAGCGTCCGATTAATAGTCGGGTGCCAACCCCGTACGCGGAGTTGTGTACGTCATCTAGAGATGGACATTCGTGACCCTTTACGCTATCGTACTTGTCTTTTCAAGTACATTATAACCCAGGACACTTGACACTATACATGTGACAGAATCTTCCTGAAATATTCATGGTGATTCTGTGTAGGATGCAGGATTGACATAGACATTATATTCATAGAGATTATATGACTTGTTGCATTAGCTATGATCTCGCGTGACATGGACATGAGATGTTATGGACATGAGATGTGTGGTTACATTGGGTGGGGAGAGACACACAGGCTACAGGCTATTTTATATATATCTACTACTATTGTGAGGTTGTAGACTCTCGAGCAGAGCTAGACCCATTACTTGTTATTACTGCTATCGGCTCCCCGACACAGAGCTTGTAGCGGTCTCAGCCTGAGTACTAGTAATGCTCTCACTTGCATTTCACATAGATGGTACATAGATATCCTATTTATTCTATTTACTATTGCACTGTATTTATTTTGGCTTGTATTATTTGTACCTTGCTATGTCCCCTGAGGACCTGGATTCCGGATGATGTCCCCAGGTTTAGCAGAGAAGCATTATCCCGAGGTTTACGGGACAGGAGCAGAAGTTGTAGTAGGACCTGATACTGGAGCTGAACCAATCCCCGAGGACGAGGTGATGGCTGAAGACTTTTCCTGAGTATCTGATATTTCGTACTTAGCATTTACTTTATTTGGACTCTTATGTTTCTGGTCTGTTGAACCAATGTATCAGACTTATATCGAATTTGTTCCCCGAAGTACTTTGTTGAGACTGGTTGTTGATTTATATTTCTTATTGCTGTTGATCTATTTATCTTCTATGGATGAGATTAGTTGTGACATGTTGTAGTAGACCTTATTTTATAGCTTAAGTACACCCTGATGGATCCATTAAATTGAGTTTGTCCATCAGTGTGTGCTGTTGGCCATTGCCACGTGTCTAGTCTCTCGATATTTTGGGACTGGGGCGTGATATGGTTTTTGTGGTGGCCATGCAGGTCATGACTAAATTGTTCGGTTTCAACTTAGGGACCGAGCAAGCCTGTAACAAGGATAGGATAAGTTATAGGATCTCATCCATTGTTTGAATCATTTTTGAACTCTATATCGAATTCGAATTAAGTACTTGATTTGCATCCTGCTTTGATTCTACTGAGCGTTCTCATAAAGTTTATTTTTGGATGCAGAGTAATGACTCCAAGAATCGGAGATGAGAATCCCTTGGGTACACCACAAGATACTGTGGTTACCTATGAAGACGGAGTGACACCAGAGAATAGAGGGCAATCTTCTCAAAGCGATCAAGCTGGACAGCATAATTCAAGGTTCCGGCGTGACAACATCCCACCTCCGCCACAGTTCACTCCACCGATGCCTGTCTTTCTACCAGGGCAAGCCATGGACGGGCATCAGATATTTCAAATATTTTATGCCATGATGCAAGCCCAACAGCAGGTTCAACAAGAGGCTCAGCGTCATGAGGTAGAGTATTTGAGAACCAGCCTAGTAACCGCACTGGAGCAGGCGAACCCACAAGCTAGGCGACCAGCGACGGGATCTATCACTGATTTCCGTCAGCTCAAGCCCCATACCTTTTCGGGCAAGGAGGGACCAACTGAAGTGCACGAGTGGCTCACGAACACACAACACCAGTTGGAAGCAGCTGAACATCCGAGGGAGAGATGGATGACTGCTGTCAGGATGCAGTTGACTGACAATACACATCATTGGTGGCTATCAGAAGAAAGAAGGCTCGGACTGGACCGAGTCACTTGGGAAGAGTTCTCCAGACTCTTCCAGGAGATGTATATCCCAGCTGTTGCTCGGTCGAAACTCTGAGACAAGTTCAACCGCCTTATCCAAGACAATATGTCGGTGAAAGAGTACAATGCTGAATTCATTCGCATGAGTCGCTTTGCCCCTTCTCTAATTCCTACCGAAGAAGAGAAGGCAGAGAAGTTCTTCGACGGACTCAGGTTCGAGCTCTAGAGGTTGATCGGATCTGTTGCACCTACATCATACACCGACGTCCTTGCTGCAGCACGACGCATGGAGCGCGTTACCAGGAGGGAGTCAAGTCTGAAGCGACCATTCACATCAGCACCATCCAGGGCATCACAGGGGGATTCTGTAAAACAGCCCCAGAAGAGTCTACCTCAGAGAGCAGCACCAAGAACCCTATCTACTTGTCATTACTGCGGCAAGGTAGGTCACATTGAAAGGGAGTGTAGACGCAAGTTGGGACTATGTCTGGTTTGCGGATCCAACCAGCATCTATCCAAGGACTGCTCTGAACGCAGAGAGGGAGCACCAAGACTAGCTTTACCTGCACCAAGGCCAGCTTATCCAGCAGTGGGAGCACCGCAGACGGGAGTTGGAGGAGTCAGACCACCAGCTCCAGGAGGATATCAGTAGAGACCACCATTGCCACCATAGGCAGCACTATTCTAGCAGGCTCGTCAGCAGAGGGGTCCAGCTCGGGACGAGGACAGGCATTTGCATTGGCTGTTGAGGAGGAAGCTACTCCTGGAGAGGTTATAGCAGGTACTATATTAGTAGCTTCATTACCTGCTGTAGCTTTATTTGATTCTGGAGCATCGCATTCATTCATAGCTGCTAGCTTCGTAGCCACCCATAGAGTAGCTACTGCACCCCTTCCGAAGACTAAGAGAATTCTTACGGGAGGTAGAATTATCCCGGTTAGTGACATCTGTAGATCTTGTTCGGTAGTAGTCTGTGGAAGAGAGATGCGAGCTCAATTTATGATCTTTTCTATGCCGGATTATGATATTGTACTTGGTATGGACTGGTTAAGTCAGTACCATGCGACTCTTGATTGTCGGCTTGGAAAGGTTATATTTAGACCGCCTGGGTATTCAGAGTTTGAGTTTCTTCGGAGAGCTGTAGAGCAAGGTGATCAGCCTACTCTTAGGGTATTATCTATAGAAGGGGAGTCAGGTTACCCAAGAGTCATATCAGAGTTTGTGGATGTATTTCCTGATGATCTTCCAGGTTTACCACCTGATCAGAAAATAGAATTCACAATAGACTTAACTCCAGGAGCAGAGCCTATCACTTCATCAGTATATCGGCTAGCACCTAAGGAGTTAGTGGAGTTGAAGGAACAAGTTAATGATCTTCTGGAGAAGGGTTTTATTCGGCCCAGTATTTCACCTTGGGGAGCACCCATACTTTTTGTACCAAAGAAGGATGGAACAGTTCGCCTGTGTATTGATTACAGGGTACTAAACGCTGTGACCATTAAGAACCGGTATCCCTTACCACGCATTGATGACCTATTCGATCAATTGAGTGGTGCTAAGGTATTCTCGAAGATTGAACTTAGATCCGGTTATCATCAGATTAGGGTGAGGAAGGAAGATATACCGAAGACAGCCTTCAGGACCAATTATGGACACTATGAGTTCTTAGTAATGCCGTTTGGTTTAACCAATGCGCCAACTGTGTTCATAAGTTTGATGAACAGAGTTTTTCATCAGTACTTGGATAAATTTGTGGTTGTGTTTATTGATGATATTCTAGTATATACCAAGAGCCAGGAAGAGCACGAGGAGCATCTCAGAATTGTGCTAGAGACGTTGAGGCAGGAGAAGTTGTATGCCAAACTCAGTAAATATGAGTTTTGTATGGATAAGGTACCTTTCTTGGGACATATCATCTCAGGAGAGGGACTTTCAGTTGATCCGGAGAAGGTTGCTGCAATAGAAACTTGGCCTACACCTACATCAGTTGCTGAAGTGAGAAATTTTCTAGGACTTGCTGGATATTACCGGAGGTTCATAGAAAATTTCTCAAGGATTGCGGAGCCGATGACGAAGTTAACACATAAGGACCAGGAGTTTGCATGGACGGAAGAATGCCAGAAGGCCTTTGAAGAATTGAAGAGGCATCTAACAACAGCACCAGTCTTGACTCTTCCTTCAGGGTCAGGAGGTTTTGTTGTTTATAGTGATGCGTCAGGTAGTGGACTATGATGTGTTTTGATGCAAAATGGCAAAGTTATCGCTTATGCATCGAGACAGTTGAAGGTCCATGAGAAGAACTACCCAACGCATGATCTTGAGCTAGCTGCAGTAATATTTGCACTGAAGATTTGGAGGCACTATCTTTATGGAGAGAAGGTAGAAATCTTTACTGATCACAAGAGTCTGAAGTATGTATATACTCAGAAGGAGCTCAACATGAGACGGAGACGTTGGCTTGAGTTGATGGTAGACTTTGATATAGATCTGCAGTACCACCCAGGGAAGGCGAATGTAGTAGCAGACGCACTCAGCAGGAAGCCCACAACGTATTTCTTGACGATGCAACCCCAGCTATTGAAAGATTTCCAGGAGCTTCAGATAGAGGTTGTTTTACCAAGACAAAGTGATTTGCTGGCTAATCTCGAAGTTAAGTCGTCACTTATGGAGAGGATTAAAGAAGCTTTGCCTACTGATGCTAGATTTTGAAGACTAAAAGAGAAGACAGAAGCAGGCATGCATACGGGACTTCGTATACATGAGGATGGGACATTAAGGTACAAAAATTGCCTATATGTTCCAAATAGAGAATTGAGATAGGAGTTAATGACTGAAGCACATAGCTCTATGTACTCTATTCATCCAGGAGGAACAAAAATGTATCGAGATTTGAGACAGTATTATTGGTGGCATGGAATAAAGAGGGAGATTGCGCGATTTGTGGCAAAATATTTAGTCTGCCAACAAGTAAAGAGAGAGCATCAAAGGACTGCTGGTATGTTGCAGCCGTTTCCCATACCAGAATGGAAGTGGGAACATATTACTATAGATTTTGTCACAGGATTTCCAAGAAGCCCCAGTGGAAAAGATGCGGTATGGGTTATTGTGGATCGACTCACTAAATCGGCATATTTCTTGCCATTTAGAGTTGGACAGTCCACAGAAGTATTAGTCGACATATATATATGACAAATCGTAAGATTACATGGAGTGTCGGTTAGTATTGTGTCGGATCGTGACTCGAGATTTACATCTCATTTTTGGCGAAGCATGCAAGAGAGTCTTGGCACCCGACTCAAATTCAGCACAACTTACCATCCGCAGACAAATGGTCAATCGGAGCGCACGATTCAGATCTTGGAGGATATGCTGCGATCGTGTATGTTAGACTTTGGAGGGTCTTGGGAAGATCATTTACACTTGGTGGAGTTCTCTTACAACAACAGTTATCAGGCAAGCATCTAGATGGCTCCTTTTGAGGCACTGTACGATAGAAAGTGCAGATCGCCGATATGCTGGAGTGACATTGGCGAGCGTCAAATACTGGGTCCAGAGTTGGTAATGCAGACAGTTGAGAAGGTGAAACAAATTTAGAATCATCTCCGTGCAGCTCAGGACAGACAGAAGCATTGGGCTGATACACACAGACGTCCTCTGGAGTTCAAAGAAGGAGAGCACGTATTCTTAAGGATTTTACCTACTCGAGGTACCATTCGATTTAGGAGCAGAGGCAAGTTGAGCCCAAGGTATATTGGGCTATTTGATATTCTGGAGCGCATTGGTGAGGTGGCTTATCGTCTTGCATTACCTCCATCCTTAGAGGGAGTGCATGATGTATTCCATGTCTCACAGCTGAGAAGGTACGTGACTGACCCAAGTCACGTAGTCGATCATTCTGAGATCGCAGTGGGCCCTAGCCTGAGATACGAAGAACAACCAGTGGGCATACTCGGCACCAGTGAGAAGACACTGCGAGGACAGACAATTAGAATGGTTCGTGTGGCTTGGAAACAACACTCTCCTTGCGAATCTACCTGGGAACGGGAGGATATCATGCGCCAGCGTTATCCTCACTTATTCGCAGATGCAGGTATACCTAAGCAATTCTTGTAATTCCCATAGTTCTTTTCCTTTAGTAGTCTATTCTTTAATTGCGAGGACACAATCTTCTTAAGGGGGGTAGATTATAATCACCTGAATTTTTAAAAATTTAAAATTTTAATTTTCAGAATTATTATGAATTTTCTGTAATTTTTAACAAAATAAAACTAAGGTATTCTGATTTTAAATAATTTTTAAAAGATGCTAAATAATATTAAAATATTATGAAAATAATATTTTTGGGTGTAAAATTAAAAACTAGACATAGGATAATTTTTCGGGAATTTATTGGACCCCGGAAGCATTTTTAAAGCCCTAAAAACTGTTGTATATTTAAACCTAATTAAACCCTGACTGAACCCGGTTCACTTGAACCAAATTAAACCAAACCTAACCACTATTGAACCAAACCGAACCAACCCAGCCTTAATGGGTCGGGTCGGATCCAAATCGAACCCGACCCGGACCCGTTAACCCTAAACCCCAAAACCCTTTCTTCTCCCCCCCGACTCCTCTCCTCCCGGCGACCGTTTTCGTCGCCGTGGCCGCCGGCAACCCTTCTTCTTCGTCTCCCTCGAATGCCTGAGTCGCCTCCCCTTCCTTTTTCGCAAACCCCCGGCCATCCTCCTCCATTTCCCCCTCTATATAAACCCTCCTCCGGCCCCGAGTCTTCCCTTCCCCTCTCCTCCGTCTTCTCCGGCAGACCTCGCCGTCCTCCTCCGTCCACTGCCGGCCGCCTGAGCACCAGCCTCCCTCCACCCTAGGCCCAGCTCTCCGACAGAGCCCAGCCGTCCCGACTCCGGCCCACAGCAGCAGCAGCTGAGCCCTAGCCCCAAGCTCCGCTGCCCTGACCTAGCTCTGGCCGCCTGAGCCGCCACCGGCGCAGCCGACCTCGTCGCTGCCGCACCCGAGCCGCCTTCCTCCGGCCAGCCCCCAGCAGCCCTAGCCCCGAGCCGCCTTCCTCCGACGAGTCTTCCCAGCAGCACCCGGACACATCCAGGACACAGATCCTGTGTCGAGTCGACACGAGGATACATGAAATTGGTTTCGAGAAGCCCTGTTCAGGTAGCCCGTTCTTTCTCCTCGCTGCCCCATTATCTGTTCCGTCAGTTGTGACGCGTAGACTGTAAAACCCTCTCGATGCCCGTGCAACCCGCTCGGTGTGTCGCGTCCTGTGGCGATCGCGAACCGCGATCCAAAAACAGGAAAACCAACGATCTGTTTTACCCCGGAACTGAGTACGCCCTGCCAAACGGGATGACTTGGTCGCGTGCAGTCTTCACCAAAGCGTGCGCACCGTTGATACGGCGTGCGGTATTTTACAGAAGTTGATTTGGATGTGCGTGTATACCGAAATCAACGCGTATCCGCCGACAACGTCCCGTATTCGTCCATTCTGGAACACATCGTAACTTTGTGTACACACGTCGGATCGAAACAAAATTTGCGCCATCGGACTCGTAGCAATACGCTGGTCCTGTGACCCAAGTTTGGTTCAATTCTGAGAACGTTGACAAAATCGCGTATCGTAGGCCCCACGGCTCCACTTGACGGGCGATTTTGTGATCGGCTCATCGGAATCCAATTCTGGAAGTTCCGTTGGGTTTGTATCATCGTTCCTGACTTGTTGACACTAAGTTGGACGAATTTGGATACCTTTGGTTCTGACACATTTTTCGGTGCAAAGCGGCCCACATGTGGACCCCGCCTTGACCTGAAAATGCCATTTTTGCCCTTGTGTCCAAATTAGACTCAAGGACAGGCGTTTCTAGCTATTTGATATTTTCTGAGACTGTTGGTAATATTTATTTCAGTTTTTGGAGGATTACCTACATGATCCACTGATACAGGGACAGCTGTTGGTATTCCAACCCCAGGCAAGTGTACCTTGCCAACTTACAGTTTTTGTTACATATTACTTTGACTTAATTATAATTGTAGTACATGCTTAAACCTAGGACCGTGTGACTTACTTAGCGTCCGATTAATAGTCGGGTGCCAACCCCGTACGCGGAGTTGTGTACGTCATCTAGAGATGGACATTCGTGACCCTTTACGCTCTCGTACTTGTCTTTTCGAGTACATTATAACCCAGGACACTTGACACTATACATGTGACAGAATCTTCCTAAGATATTTATGGTGATTCTGTATAGGATGCAGGATTGACATAGACATTATATTCATAGAGATTATATGACTTTTTGCATTAGTTATGATCTCGCGTGACATGGACATGAGATGTTATGGACATGAGATGTGTGGTTACATTGGGTGGGGAGAGACACACAGGCTACAGGCTGTTTTATATATATCTACTACTATTGTGAGGTTATAGACTCTCGAGCAGAGTTAGACCCATTACTTGTTATTACTGCTACTGGCTCCCCGACACAGAGCTTGTAACGGTCTCAGCCTGAGTACTAGTGATGCATTCACTTGCATTTCACATAGATGGTTACATAGATACCCTATTTGTTCTATTTACTATTGTACTGCATTTATTTTGGCTTATATTATTTGTACCTTGCTATGTCCCCTGAGGACCTGGATTCCGGATGATGTCCCCAGGTTTAGCAGATGAGCATTATCCCGAGGTTTATGGGACAGGAGCAGAAGCTATAGCAGGACCTGATACTGGAGCTGAACCAATCCCCGAGGACGAGGTGACGGCTGAAGACTTTTCCTGAGTATCTATTATTTTATACTTAGCATTTACTTTATTTGGACTCTTATGTTTCTGGTCTGTTGAACCAATGTATCAGACTTATATCGGGTTGTTCCCCGAAGTACTTTGTTGAGACTGGTTGTTGATTTACATTTCTTATTGCTGTTGATCTATTTATCTTCTGTGGATGAGATTAGTTGTGACATGTTGTAGTAGACCTTATTTTACAGCTTAAGTACACCCTGATGGATCCATTAAATTGGGTTTGTCCATCAGTGTGTGCTGCTGGCCATTGCCACGTGTCTAGTCCCTCGATATTTTGGGACTGGGCGTGACACATATACATACTGCTGGCATGCTTACGTATTCCTAGTCCTATGTATTTTGGGACTGGGGCATGACCAAAAGGTCCTGTGAAGGGACTCTTATATAGAGCTCATTCGTCGAGACGCAATCCACTGCATCTAGGACTTATACCAACAGAAGTCAATCCATTAGTTAGAAAATTTCATATAACATTCGTCCGAATCGATCAGATGCCGGAAGGTTCACCTACTTATCGTGCTCCGATTATGTCGAATCGCTAAGTCTCCACCGGGTGTGATTTCGTACAAGTCTAAAGTGCACTTGTACTGGACAAGAACGTGCATTTTGGTAATTTTTTTGAACACAAGTTAAAATCACACTATAGTAGAAAGTTGAACACAGAGTATAGGAAGAAACTAGATTTTTATTGATAACTTTCAGTAGAATTTATATTAATATTGAATACATTGACATGTCGTCTCAGCTATATTCGTTAAAACAATAAGAGACTAACAAGCTGCCATAAAATAATACTTGTCATCTCATACATTGTACCCTTATATAGATTGGAACCAAATTCCTCTAAAATTAACCGACTTCAAAATACTTCAAAATAGGAAGAGCTTTAAGTCGCCTCTCCGAACTTCAGCTAGTACCGTGCACCCTGAAGGTTCTCAACACCTGTAGAGTTGGGATCAGTACACTTAGGAATGCACTGATGAGCGGGACAAACCCACTCGCCTAAACCGACATTGCTTATTAAGGGAAGCAAGCTTTCAAAGTTATTTTGTTATTTAGAACTATGATGAATTACAGTTCATATCGACAACATGCTTGAAAAGCAATAACATGGACCCATATCACTTATCAGTGATACCTTACCAAACCAATATGCCCATCCCTGCATAATAATAGAGATAATACTTACCGCCCCTATAGAAGACAGTATGTTAACAAGCGATCTGTGCGGTAATTGGTGATATCGACACCATGAGGGACTATTATGTGACATTATGGCGTGTCCTACAAGTCCGGGTTGCAAGCCCAACTAGAGGTCCCGCAATGCCTCATGCCGAAGTATGTTCCACATAATTTTTCCCTAAGTCGATTCTGTTCCAATGTCCCAGATACCGTTTCGAGAAAAACCAAACCTTGTGCACAAGTTGTCCATAGCCATGCAAATACGTGAACCATTTAACTATAAAACATATGTATGGCATGTCACAAAAAGTAAGAAATATAATCTATACTCATGCAATAATTTATTTTTCTAAAATCTGTATATTCCAATTTGGGTAACCCGTAGCCTCCAAACATTTTTGAGGCACCATGCCACTACCAACGTTTTATGTACCGCACCCCTTCCAAAAGTTTTTTGTTTCAAACCATAATTGCTCCCTTTACATGTGCAGATAGAAACCTGTATAACATAATAATCGTTCTTTTCTGCCATATGTATACTCAAGTCTGATACTTTTTGGTTACTTTCCATATTGCAAAGTTCTTACCATGGACTTTCTTCACTTCCGTTGGTTCGTGTAAGCCCCCTCATTTTAGAATAGGGATAATTTGATAATTTGTAATTATTTTTATTATTTTGTTTAATTAAATAGATTTAAAGAATTAATTTCTAAAATTATTTTTAATATGTATGACACTTTGCCATTGCTTTGATATTTTGAGCAATGCACGACCTTTTTCCTTCCAATAAAATTTATAATATTAATCTTGATTGAGTCTAATATAGTTGGAACATTGATGTTGTATTTATTTGATCTCCCCCATGCCCCAAAAATATTGACAAATATCTACAACCATTGACATTGTAAATTGCCCTTATTTGGCTAGTTGAACCCAACCGAGCCCAAATACCCTAATCGGGCTCTCAAACCAATTATCATGAGACATGTACACTATCCCACATTCATCCTCCATTATATATATATATATATATATATATATATATATATATATATATATATATATATATATATTTTCATACTTAAACCCTCTCACGTGCATAACAACTCAATAACACAACAAACGACCTATTTGAAGTACCGTTAGTAAACCTTCTTTTGTACTTGCACTCAAACCCAAGCAAGACCCAAACAACTAGACCCAATTTCATCCAAAGTTTTATTAAGCTCTAAACCAAATCTCTTAGGTCTAGACCAAAACTTAAAGACCATTACAAACCCAACCAAAAGGGCCCAACATCTAACACTATATATATAAAGAAACCCCCTCACAAACCCTAAAACTAACTTCTATTTCTTGTGCCCCCCCAGCCGACCTCCTCTCCTTCCCACGACCACTTTAGACCTTCTCCAACTCATCTTTCCTCCTTTCCAACCTCCACACGAGCCGCCAAGGGCCAACCAACCCCCTAGAAGCATTCGACCACCCCATGGAGCCAAAAAATAACTGCTGGTTGCAGCAGAAGTTCGGGCACCATAGCAGACAAAAAACCCTTCAAAAATCCTATATTTACATCTTACGTGAATCCCCCAAGATTCTTCTCAAGTTTCGTGGAGTTTGGAGTCCGTTTGGCGCTCCAAAAGGTCCGTGTTGCAGGAAAAGCCTCCGCCGTAATCACGATCACGTAAGGTTCGTAACTTTTATTTTATATTTATTTTTTCCATGTGAGAACCATTGTATGAACCCATATATATGTTATATGACAAATGATGAAACTCCATGCATGAGAAACCTGTATTTCTATGTAGAAATTATTTCAAAAAAAATTGAACAATCATGACATGGACACGACGCACCAATGGTAGACAAGGTTCAATAAGTATTGTCATGATAAACATATATAAAATAATTCCAGAAAATTATATGTTATTAATTCAGAATATAAATATTATAATTATATAATTAATCATATTTTATTCCGATGGAAAGATTGGATGCAAAGACTACTTGGCCAAGTTGCAAGGATAGCTAGATAGCGTAGTTGAGATAGTTGCATGAATGATGTGATATAATTATTTTTATATATAATTATTAATAAATTTTAGAATATTAAATAATTTAATTTTATATTAAAAATATTTTATTACTCAAGTTGGTAATGTTGCATGTACAAAGTAGCATCAAGTTGCAAGAATACCTAGTCGACGCACAACATGACTTTGTGATACGATTCTGGGAGGGTTTGATCTTAATTCTTAAAAATTAATTTATATGTGTTTTATTTATAGAAATAAATTATTTTAAATTTATATTTATGGTATTTGCATGTCAAACCTGAACCCTAAAAATAAAGGCCACTAGCCTATGTTTCGGGTGACTTTATGACATTGTTTTGCTAGTAAATAGAGGTTATTTTGGAAGGAATAAATGGGTGAATATTTTCTGAGATTAAATCAGAATATAATATAATATAAAATATTTTTTCATAAATATAAATTATACTAATAGACTGACAATGTCCCGAACTAGTTTCGGACAAAACTAGTCAACCTAAAGTAGTCATAATCTTGAAATATGTTTATTTTTGTCAAATTTGGAAATTTATTGTAAAAATAAATATAAATTATATTTAAATTAATATTATATGATTTATTATTATTTACGTTCATATCCTTTAATTGGGGACTTAAACTGAAATTTTGGAAGTCAAAAACCAAGAAACTAGGTTCCGATACCCTGTAAAAGTAAGCAAAGTTATTAGAAATAATAACGAGTTTGGTTATGCATGGTATCGAATAAATTATATAATTAAGTTATAATTACAAGAATTTGTGATTGGACCCTTAAGCGTATTAATTGATTGATAGGTTAATTGAATCCCGAAGGAGTGGACGCGGGATCGTCTTTACCACCACTGACTACAGAACCAGGCAAGTGTACCTTGCCAAGATGTTTACAGTTCTAAATTATTTATTTGATATTATTTATGCATTAGACATTATATTTGTGTGGCTTGGTTGATGTACTTGTTTAGCTTAGGGCCGTCATACGATACTTTATGTCCGAACAAGATTCGGGTACCGACATCCTCTGTGGAGCCGAGTAGCGTAGTCAGAGAGTCATCTTTACGAACCCAAGTTGGTGCAAACATTATTTGCACATCCACCCATATGACACTGGACACGATATTCATATGGCAGAGTCATTCTCGACTTGTTCGTGGTACTTGGATTCTGGATAGGACTACATGATGCATGCTATAGTGATAATTATAGTTATACATATTGACTATGACTTGTGCTGATAGTTAGAGGTCATGAGCTTGCATGTCTTGATTGAGACGTGAGTTTACATTGGGTAGGGAGAGTCTTCATCGTGGTCTGGGCATATTTTATTTATTACTATTTATTG
Source organism: Iris macrosiphon (assembly GCA_036927795.1). Classification (NCBI taxonomy): domain Eukaryota; kingdom Viridiplantae; phylum Streptophyta; class Magnoliopsida; order Asparagales; family Iridaceae; genus Iris; species Iris macrosiphon. Next base: position 210,590,018 of record JAYESA010000005.1, on the reverse strand, counting down.
TGTATTAGGCTTTAGGCTCCCTATGTAGAATCTAAGGTATTATATATATATATATATATATATATATATATATGTACAGCTTCCTCCTGGTTCCCCCACACGAAGCCTTGAGTGTACTATTAGATTACGAAAGTGTCCCTTGAGATCTTCCGTGAGTACCAGCCCGGAGTACGATACCACACTCTCATTTGCATATTACATAGTTGGTCGTAGTAGCTTTCTCCATTTTTATAACATTATACTGTTTACTTCTGGCTTATTTTTTCTTGTACCTTGTTACGTCCCTCTGAGGACCTGATCTCCTGTCAGTTTTTGCAGCGTAGACGATTATGGAGTCTTTGGAGTTGTTGATGTGTGTTGCATGTCATACGGAGATTGGTGTCAGGTACTTATATTATTTCTACCAGAGTTATGGTTATTTATTCATATTGTTTATTCATCTGATGTAGCCTAGTTTTTTATAGGCTTATATTTATTTCTCGAGTCTATTCAAGCTTATGTGTTATTGGACGGCTGACTTTAGCACATGTAGTTCATTCTTGATATTTTGTTCTTTATGTGGATTGTGACATATATATTTTCAGTATTCTTAGATAGTTACTCTTATTATACAACTTATACGTATTCGAGTCAGATCAGAGTCTGGTCGAATGCATATATGGCATGTTACGTATTCCTAGTCCTACGTATTTTGGAACTGGGACGTGATATATTTTTGTGGTGGCCCATGCAGGTCAGAGCATATCGTTTCGCTTATGTTATTGTGTCAAGCGAGCCGAAGTTAAAATAAGGTTGTTAGGATCTCAATCCATTATTGCTATTGGAACTTCCTTTGATTTCTAATATCGTCCTTGAACCTCAAAATTATAATCATCCATACTTTCTTTGAGCTCTTATTCTTTGATTCTCTTTTTTTTCTAACTCGGAGAGATGAACACTCGTTCGCGGTGATCTCCCCAGGAGAAGATTCTCGTCAAGACGAAGAAGACATATTTGGTAGAATATTTATAAGAAGGGGGGTACTTGAGTAGGAAAGATTATGGTAAATAATTTCTAGATGTTAGAAATAGAATAGATTAAGGGCATTATCTGTAATAACCTAAACCAAGGTAGACTATATCAATTGTCTAGATTATAAGTGATGTGGTACTATTAGATAAAATTTTTAGATGAATGTGAGTCATTTTATGTTAGGATATAATATTATGTTTTGATAAGATAGTTTAATCTAAGGCGGGTAGACTTCTCGACTAGCAAATTGGTTTGGAGGTTAATCAATTGATGAAGATAAAAATTGTCAAATTTTGGTGCTTTGAGGCTTAAACTTCTATGTGATTTAAAAAATAGGGTATTTTATTTTAAATTGAGAAAAAAATAACGAAATAAGGAGCTAGGGATTTATTTAATTTAAAATTTTAAGGCGATTATGATGTAATGAATTTAAAATTTTAAATTAAAATATTTTGGATGAATTTAAATATTGTGGAGGTTAAATTTCAAGGATAAATATGAATTTAAATAAAGAGTTGAGAATTTGATATGACAGCATTAACGATTTTGTTAAACTATAAGTTTTGAAGATTATGATATGATTGGATTTGTGTTTAAATTTAAAGGAGATTATGTGATGAATTTAAATTTAGATTTTAAGAATCTTGAAGCATTTAAGTTTTATGGGTTTTAAATTTGAAGATTTTGATATTGACTTGGAACATAAATTTGAGAATTTTAGGATAGGAAGAGACGGTGCATTGGTGAATCTCAATTTCAAGATTTCGTAATTATTTTATTGTTTTAGTATTGTGTGAATAATAATAATAATAATAATATAAAGGAAAAGATCGAGATAATAGTTTCAGATTGAGTTATTAAATAAAGTTTTAAAAAATTGGATTTAAATTAAAAATTTTAAATGATAGAATTTAAACTTTTAAAACTTTGAGAAGAGTTTGATAAAATAGATTTATATTTCCTTGAAAAAATTGTAGAGGTTAAATAATATTTGATGAATTTGAGTAAGTTTTGCGATAATTATTGAATTGAAGGTAAGTAGAAATTATGGTGTAGAAATTATGGTTGATTATATGAAGAAAAAATATAGAGGAGTAAAATATGATGGAGCAATTTTTGGAATTCAAAATTTTAGATGAGATTATTTTAAAATTTGTGATTGGATTTAAATTTTAAGAATAGACGGAAATAAATTAAGTTTTGAGAATTGATGAGATATATATAGTACTAAAGATTATAAATTTTGGATTGCTTAGGTAGCTTTATGATTGCTAATGATATTATAGAGGGTAAAATTGATTAATTTAGTGGTATTATCGTTTCGAGAAAATAAAATTTATTAAAAAATTTAAGAAATTGTGGAGAAGTCTATTAGAGAATTAAATTTAAAATGGTGAAATGCGACAAACTTTGAGGATAAAATTTAAAGGTTTATATGGTAAGATTGAATTTTAAATTATGGAAAGGCCATGATATACTGGATTTGATTTCTCTTTAAATTTGTAGGGCTTAAATCTAGCATAGTTTAAAATTTAAAATTTAAATTTGGAGATAGAATTTTGGAGATTGGATTTAAAATTTTGAATATTGGGTTATTAAATTTAAATTTAAAGGAAATTAAGAAAATTAACATCATAGATAGTGGACTACACGATGTAGATTCAAATTATATTTTTAAAGATTTGAATTAAATTCAAGTTTAAGAATTTGAGGACTCGGGATCTTATGAAGTTAATTTTGAGGATTTTAAAGAAATTTGAATGAGTAGAATAATAATAAATTTTAAAGGTGAGAATTAAGTTTAATTTAAATTTGAAGAGTTTAAATCTTGAAGTGGTTAAATTTTGAAGATTTAATTTTCAAATTTAATTAGAAGTTTGAGATAAAATTCAATGAATTCAGGATAATTTTTAGGATTTTGAGTGTTAGGGATTCAATATAATATTGAGAATTAAATTATGGGTTGGATTATACCAAATAAATAACAATATAAGGATTGAATTTATCACTTATAAATTGACTTTTAAGGACTTAATTTGAATTCAAAATTCAAAGAAATTTTTTGAGAGATAAGATTGATGGAGTATATTTCGAATTCAAAATTTGATGATGAGACTTTAAAATTTTAAATTTATTCATGAGATATGCATTAGTAGGATTTTAATTGAGGAATTTTTTTTCACTTTTAAAATTTTAGGATTTACTCATTAATTGATGTTTGAGGATGACCATTAATTTAAATACCGAAAATTCGTATATACGTAATGACAGTGAGGACAAGACAAATTATGGCTATAAGGATAAATCGAATTATAAGAAAATTTTGAGAAATGACTATAATATGAGATACAAATTTTTAAGGATGGAATTAATTTTTTTATATTTTATTATTGGATTTAATTTTTTTTTAAGTTTGGATATAGAATTAAATTTGAAGGATTGAATTATTAAAATTTTAAAGAATGTTATAATTGAGATTTAAAATTTTGAGGAAATAATGTTAGATTGTAATTAAGAGTTACGACTTGAGAATCTGATTTTAAAAAAATTTGGATTTTAAAATTTTGAAGATAAATTCAAATTTTAATTTACTTTAAAATTTTAAGCTGTGAGGATGATGTAAAATTTGAGGACTTTATTAAATAACAAAAGCGATTTGACTTCATGATTATATTGATATATATATATATATATATATATATATATATATATATATATATATATGTTATTGAAGATCTTAAATTTTGAGGACGAAATTCTTCTAAGGTGGGTAGATTATAAGCCCCCTCATTTTGGAATATGGGTAATTTGATAATTTGTAATTATTTTGTTTAATTAAATAGATTTAAAAAAATAATTTCTAAAATTATTTTTCATATATATATGACACTTTGCCATGGCTTTGATATTTTTAGCAATGCACAACCTTTTTCCTTCCAACAAAATTTATAATATTAATCTTGATTGAGTCTAATATAGTTGGAATATGAATGTTGTATTTATTTGATTTTTTTCATGCTCCAAAAATATCGACAAACATCTACAACCATTGGAATTGTAAAATTACCCTTATTTGGCTAGTTGAACCCAACCGAGCCAAAATATCCTAATCGGGCTCTCAAACCAATTATCATGAGACATGTACACTATCCCACACTCATCCCCCATTATATATATATATATATATATATATATATATATATATATATATATATATATATATCCTCTCACGTGCACAACAACTCAATAACACAACAAACGACCTATTTGAAGTACCATTAGTAAACCTTCTTGTGCACTTGCACTCAAACCCAAGCAAGACCCATACAACTAGACCCAATTGTACCCAAAGCTTTATTAAGGGCTAAACCAAACCCCTTAGGTCTAGACCAAAACTTAAAGACCATTACAAACCCAACCAAAAGGACCCAACATCTAACACTATATATATAAAGCAACCCCCCTCACAAACCCTAAAACTAACTTCTATTTCTTGTGCCCCCCACCAGCCGACCTCCTCTCCTTCCCACGACCACTCCAGACCTTCTCCTCCTTCTCCACCTCATCTTTCCTCCTTCCCAACCTCCACACGAGCCACCAAGGGCCAACCAACCCCCTAGAAGCATTCGGCCACCCCTTGTTGCCAAAAAATAGCTGCTAGTTGTAGCAGAAGTTCGGGCACCATAGCAGCCAAAAAACCCCTCAAAAATCTTAAATTTATATCTTACGTGAATCCCCCAAGATCCCCCTCAAGTTTCGTGGAGTTTGGAGTCCGTTTGGAGCTCCAAAAGGTCCGTGTCGCAGGAAAAGCCTTCGCCGTAATCATGATCATGTAAGGTTCGTAACTTTTATTTTATATTTATTTTTTTCATGTGAGAACCATTGTATGAACCCACATATATGTTAGATGACAAATGATGAAACTCCATACATGAGAAACCTATATTTCTATGTAGAAATTATTCCAAGAAAATCGAACAATCATTACACGGACACGACGCACCAATGGGAGACAAGGTTCAATGAGTATTGTTATGATAAACATATATAAAATAATTCCAAAAAATTATATGTTATTAATTCATAATATAAATATTATAATTATATAATTAATAATATTTTATGCCGATGAAAAGATTGGATGCAAAGACTACTTGGCCAAGTTGCAAGGATAGCTACATAGCGTAGTTGAGATGGTTGCATGAATGATGTGATATAATTATTTTTATATATAATTACTATTAAATTTTAGAATATTAATAATATAATTTTATATTAAAAATACTTTATTACTCAAGTTGGTAATGTTGCATGTACAAACTAGTATCAAGTTACAAGAATACCTAGTTGACGCATAATAAATTATTTCAAATTTATATTTATGGTATTTGCATGTCAAACCTGAACCCTAAAAATAAAGGCCACTAGCCTATGTTTCGGTTGACTTTATGACATTGTTTTGCTAGTAAATAGAGGTTATTTTGGAAGAAATAAATGGGTGAATATTTTCTGACATTAAATCAAAATATAATATGATATAAAATATTTTTTCATAAATAGAAACCATACTAATAGACTCACAATGTCTCAAATTAGTTTCGGACAAAAACTAGTCAACCTAAAGTAGTCTTAATCTTGAAATATGTTTATTTTTGTCAAATCTGAAAATCTATTATTAAAATAAATTTAAATTATATTTAAACTAATATTATATGATTTATTATGATTTATGTTTATGTCCTTTAATTGGGGACTTAAACTTAAATTTTGGAAGTCAAAAACCAAGAAATTAGGTTCCGATACCCTGTAAAAGTAAGCAAAATTGTTAGAAATAATAATGGGCTTGGTTATGCATGACATCGAATAAATTATATAATTAAGTTATAATTACAAGAATTCGTGATTGGACCCTTAAGCATATTAATTGATTGATAGCTCAATTGAATCCCGAAGGAGTGGACGCGGGATCATCTTTACCACCACTGACTGCAGAACCAGGCAAGTGTACATTGCCAAGATTTTTACAGTTATAAATTATTTATTTGATATTATTTACGCATTAGACATTATATTTGTGTGGCTTGGTTGATGTATTTGTTGAGCATAGGGCCGTCATATGATACTTTGTGTCCGAACAAGATTCGGGTACCGACATCCTCTGCGGAGTCGAGTAGCGCAGTCAGAGAGTCATCTTTACGAACCCATATTGGTGCAAACATTATTTGCACGTCCACCCAAAGGATACTGGATACGATATTCATGTGGCAGAGTCTTTCTCGACTTGTTCATGGTACTTAGACTCTGGATAGGACTACATGATGCATGCTATAGTGATAATTATAGTTATACATATTGACTATGACTTCTGCTGATAGTTAAAGGTCATGAGCTTGCGTGTCTTGATTGAGACGTGAGTTTATATTGGGTGGAAAGAGTCTTCATCGTGCTCTGGGCATATTTTACTTATTACTATTTATTGTGTATTAGGCTTTAGATTTCTTATGCGGAATCTAAGGTATTATATATATATATATATATATATATATATATATATATATATATATATATATATATACAGCTTCCTCCTGGTTCCCCCACGCAGAGCCTTGAGTGTGCTATTAGATTACGGAAGTGTCCCTTGAGATCTTTCGTGAGTACCAGTCTGGGGTACGATACCATACTCTCATTTGCATATCACATAGTTGGTCCTAGTAGCTTTTCCTATTTTCATAATATTATACTGTTTACTTCTGGCTTGTTGTTTTCTTGTACCTTGTTACGTCCCTCTGAGGACCTGGTCCCCTGCCAGTTTTTGTAGCATAGACATTATGGAGCCTTTGGAGTTGCTGATGTGTGTTGCTTGTCATACGGACATTGGTGCCAGATACTTATATCATTTCTACCGGAGTTATGGTTATTTATTCATATTGTTTATTCATCTGCTGATGTAGCCTAGTTTTTTATAGACTCATATTTATTTCTCGAGTCTATTCGAGCTTATGTGTTACTGGGCGACAAACTTTAGCACATGTAGTTCATTCTTGATATTTTGTTCTTTATGTGGATTATGACATAGATATTTTTAATATTCTTAGATAGTTACCCTTATTATACAGCTTATAAGTATTCGAGTCAGACTAGAGTCTGGTCGAATGTGTAGCTGGCATGTTACATATTTCTAGTCCTACGTATTTTGGGACTGGGGCGTGACAGTTCGCGTGGCTGGTATAAAGGTATATGAATTTCTTAACTCATAGCATATTGGCCTTCCTCTTAGTTCTTCTGAATGAGGGTTAATACTCGATAAAATTCTTAAAAATTTTCTTATTTATCAATGATTTATACTTTGTCAGCAACCTGTCTACTCAAAAGTTATGGACTAGTATTTTCTTTTTGTTTTGTATGCTCCACTTATCTACTCTCTCCGTTCTTTTCATACCTTTAGTTTCTTCTGTTTATGTATACTGATCCTAATTATATAACATCTTAAAGATTTCTTTCAGTGTCATAATCATAGGTAACACCAACATGTTATTAACGTTCAGGTGAGCCTCATTATTTAAATTTTAACTATTAATCCTTATGTTTATTTTAGCATTTATAATCATTTTACACTCCAAAGAAACTTGTTAAACTTCTGCAAAAAAAGTTAAAGAGAAATATAAAAGCTTAGCTACCAAAAAAACTTTTGCAAGCTCTTTTGTATTCATTATCTTATTGACTTTCTACTCTACCAATGATATTCTTTAAACAATGGTTTGGCCTTCTAAATATATTCTATTCTTTTGTGCATAGCCATGCAAGTTGATCATATAATTCTTTCTTAGGTTATTGCCGTTTTAAAGTATCAGACATTGTGTTGATGTTCTTGATGCGTCAAAGGTGAGCTTTCTAATTTAATTCAAAAAAATTATGTTAATGATTTTTACTGGATGCAATTTGCAAACTAAAATTGTCCACCATATGTTCTCTTCTCCCATTGATTTATGCTTTTGAGTTCCATGCATTGAGAAGGTGTACTAAAATTGACCTTCATAGGTAACAAAAATAAAATTCATGTTCCACACAAAATTTGTAAGCAGTGGTAATTTAAAAGCATAGAATTAGGTATTGCACCTCTTGTATCAGCAATAGAGAATGATAATGCGATTTGAGTGTTGGGAAGGAGGACGATTCTAATTTTTCCAAAGAGATGATAATTTTCTAATAAAATGTTGTCCACATAGAAATTTTGTCATGTCATATTACAACATGATATGAAAATGTGTAGCTCTGGCTTTTCTCCTTAGGAATAAAGATTTTATAATTTACACGAGGGGGAAGGGTGCAGGACCCAGTGAAGAGCTGGTTGCCAAGCTTAGCCAAGTGTTGTTTGGTATAAAATTGGGAGATGTTGGAAGAGTTTTCTTGCTTCACATATATCACATCCTAACCCCCCATGCTTAGCCCCACTACAATATGAGTACCGAACTTCTCTATAAACATGTTTTAATCCAAAAAAAACAAGAATTAAGTAAAACTGAACTGTAGTACAAATTGGCCAGAACTGATTTACTTTGAACATACCAACCGAAATAGGGTGTATATATGTATTTCAACATGTGTACAAACTATGGTCATATTTTAGTATTCTTCTTACTCATCCTGTGACACAAACTATGTGACACAAACTAAACATAGTCTTCTTACTTTTTTTTGGTTGGAGAAGATTCATTGGTCACTTTTGATGTCAAATCTATTCATATATTATCCAGTACTTAACTAGGCATATGTCTTTATTTATCTAGATTTGTTATAGATGTTTTCTAAGCCTTGTGCATCATTATAATAGAAATCTTTGTAATTTCAGGAAATATGGTGACGATTCAAGTGGAGGCATAAACACAAGGCTTGACATTACCACAAGATGAACCGTTGTTGAAAAAGTCTTAAAACATCGATCAGGCTATGTCTAGGGTCTTGACGCTTATACTAAGCCAACAACTTCATCTCACTCAACTGAAACATCTAGAACCTCCGAGACATAGGATATGCTAAGGGTTGAGATATTAGAGATAAGGGAGAGTTTTGATGCAGAACAAGTAGAGATGAATAAGAAATTAGCGGAGTCCTTAGCTGCTAAGACCTGCCTAGAGAAGCTATTTTTGATGTTTATGGAGCAATGTGCTTATAAAGGCAACACCTCATCAAAGTAATTTCTTTTTGGAGCAAGGTGTTTATAGAGAAGTTTCATATCTTTATGCATGTATTCTATGAATCGTTTAGTTATGCTATAACATTTTCTTATAACTTTTAAATGATTGTAAAACAAATAAAGTTCTATTATGAAAAATTTATGACTTTTTTAATTGTGTATTAATTTACTCAAAACTATTGTTTGCATAAATGAGAATGACAAAGAATAAATAAATTATTTTTCAACGGTAACGAGTGTTACCAAACATTATGATGAGTTTTGGGATTTTTGGTAACAGGTTAATATCGTTGATAAATACAAAATATAACAATGAATTTTTTGTTGCAAAAAATTATATATTTAGTTTGTTAGCAACGAAAATGAATCATTACCAAATATTATGATGAATTATGGATTTTTGGTAACAAATTAATGTTGTTGCTAATACAGAATATAATAACGAGTTATGTGTAAAAATTGTACATTTTGCAATATTGTATTATCGTTGCTAAATGTAGTATATAACAATGACAAATATGCTTTGCTAAATGTAGTATATAACAACAACAAACATACTTTGCTAAAGACTTCTACTTTTAGCAACAAAAATTTTGTCCACGAAAACAACAACGAAAAAGAAACCGCGTTACTAAAACATAAGGATTCAATAACGATTTCAGAATTTCTTTGGCAATACTTTAGGTGACGAACTTTGAACAACGGGTCTAGCAATGACAATGTTTCGTTGCTAAAAACTTTTAGCAACGATTTTGGTACTTTTAGCAACAAAAAACATTCGTTGCTAAATATCCAATTTTTCTAGTGCACTAGGGGTGTTCGCCACAATTACCAGTTATATATATATAAGGTTTTTTTTCAACTAACACACTAAACTAATACAACTCAAGACTAAACTCGATACATCATGTTCCCTATAAGTTGAAAACATATTTATTTACATTAACAATTAGATCTCAATATCTATATCCAAATCATAATAACTAGGTTCATAAAAGTTATATAGGGAGGACTCGCCCTTGTTGGCATGATGTCGACAATTTCAACTATGTTAGTCCTTTCGGATCGTAGATATTAGTTAGTCATATCAAACATGGGTGTTAAGGGAGTATCTTAACTAATTCGTGTTTGATACAGACACAATCCTGTCAAGGAAAATTCGTAAAATTAACATAGCCAATCATAAAATTATGTGAATTCATTTATGGAGCTTTATGCTGTAAAGCCGAACCCATTATAATGAGAGAAAACATGGACGATGATGATAGATTAAATGTCCATTCTAGTTAAACATTTTAAAGTTCCAAGAGGGATCGGGTGTCGGAAGAAGTCCTTAAGTAAGTAGAAAATCAAAGTATCGACAAGTAATAGGAAAATCAAAAGCACATTAATTTAAGGCGCAATAACCACTAAAAACAGAAAAATGACAAATATTGCTTCAGAATGCATTGTACGTTGTATTTTGGGTTGAGAAAGATTACGAATTGAGAAAGGTTAGATCAATTCTTCATTTAAGACTAGAAAATGGCATGTTGGCTATTATAAGCGATATATATATATATATATATATATATATATATATATATATATATATATATATATATATATATATATATATATATACACACACACACACACACACACACACAATTGGTAAAACTATAAGTATTTTCCTTAATATCTTATTATTTTCATCACCGGATGTGATCCACCAGGATTAAAGAAGAAGGTCGTGTCAACTAGCCAACAAAAACTTTGTCGCATCTAGTTCAAAAATAAGAAGACTAAAAGTAAGGATAATCAGGTAATTTTACGACATGGGAGATCACATCATCGCAGCAACCGACGTAGAGTAACCTTGTGGAATGTATCATGATAGTAATTGGCAGGCCTTGAACATAGGGACATCATACCACGCTACTCCATAGTTGAGGATCTTTATGTTATACCATGGTGGCATATCTAGATGTGTGAAGATAGACGACAAGGGGGCAACTGCAGTTGTAGGCATCAGTGATGTTCACTTGACAACAGAGCTTGGTGAGATGCTCGTTCTCAAGGGGGTCATCATGTACCAAGTTTGTGCTACAACTTGATTTCAGTAGGGAGCTGAAAGATGATGACTGTCGTAGTATGTATGGGGACATAGATTGAAAGCTTATAAAGGGTTCCCAACAACTGGCTCGATCAGATATATGTTGTGGTATGTACAAGCTCAAGCCGCTGAGGTATACATGCAGGCTACAGACATAGAATGGAGGCTCAAAGAATATTCGACAGAAGTTAGTGGATTGTCAGAAACTTATATACTTTGGGATATCTCTGAAATTATTTGAGGGATACAGAGGATTCGCTTTGTCAAGACAAAGCGACGAATGGAGATGAGCTAAAGATTGAGGGTCACTATATTAGTTCTATGACAGCTAGTCGGTCTCCAGTGGGATTATTCCATGTATCTGATTTTGGTGATAGGTATAGTTTGCCAAAATTCAATGGAGTGACATTGGTTTCAGTAGTTTGAAGCTAGAAAGGAGATCAATGTGTGCAACAAACTCAATCCAAGACAGATGCATTTCTATTTGCATAATTTTGGAGGAACTGTGGGTTATCGATGACGTACATAGTGTATGATTTTCTGCTCAAAGATGCATGCCAACAAAAAAAATTCAGTGTCAGACAGGAAGGTGAGCAGGTTCAGAAACTTGAATCTCGAGGGAACCGCACCATCCACTTGGTTAGGCCAGCCAAGGGTGAAGAAGCACATTAGAGAAGTAGCATACGTTCCTGTGGAAGACGAAAGTCGGGGACAAGCATCCAAGATTTACGGTGATATTGAACGTCAGGGATTTTGATGATGACCGAGTTATTCATGTCGGTAGGATCCTAATTGTACATGAGGTGCTATGTATGGTAGCTAGCATCAACGTGGTGGTCAAGGAGATAGAGACGAAAGATGCACAATATTCTGGAGGATCAGAGATCAACAACAAGGGGAGGCATGAACTCTATTGCGGGACGACAGACATAGAGTCAAATTAAAGAGCCATGGGGTCAACACCCCTTATTAGACTAGAGGGGGAGTATGTTGGGTCTAGTTTGGATTTTGGAATAACACATGTGCATGCCTGCCAAATCAACATCCAATATTCGTGTGATCAAATTTGGACAGTCAAAATTAGTACTGGACTATTTTAGGGATTTCATATGCCCTAAATTAGGTTTTAAAAAAATAAAATAAAAAATATATGTTGAGCGTGGTTGGCATGAGAAGCTCATACGAGAGATTCAGGATGCTGTTGGAGTGGGTGGGATTTTCAACCTATGTGGAGAATACCCTGGAGTGCGATGAGCGCCATCCGTGTGTCGAAAAAGCTCAAAAAGTGTATCGAGCGTCGTGCATTAGAATATTTATGGTAAGCAAATATTATATTGGATTTCTATCTTTGACTTTAATTATATATTTATGATTGGATCTTTCATATATTAACTTTCCATATAATTGGATTTCCAATTTATGGTAAGCTAATTTATGATTTGATTTCCATTAAATATATGATTGAATGTAATTGGATTTCCATAAATAATTTTGGCTTTCATATATAGATTTCTATATGAAAACCCTAATTCATGCAAGAGTTTATATAAAGGCTCATGCAATATACAAAAAAATAAGAAAAAAATATAAGAGAGAAAAAAAGGTGGCAAGAGTGCCATTGCAATTTTGGAGAGGAGAAAGAAGGATTGGAGGTCGTTTCAGAGAAGGAGATCAATTTGGGGTATTTCTTATTGCCTTTTTTATTCGTGATTGTAATTTATTTTTTGTTCCAAAGAGTTACGGTGATCCGTGTTGGATCGGTGATGAGCTTGTAGAGGGTGTAATCTCTTTATTTCATTAGTGGAGGTTCTTCAGGGTTGGACTCCGATCGTCCCGTAGTTTTTTGCATCTGGATTTTTCACGTAAAAATCTCTGTGTCTGCGATTTGTATTTGGTATTTTTTGGTTTGTGCATTTTGCTCGGTTCTCTCGCAGGTACTATCTGGTTTGGGGAACGATTTTCTTGTCTCATTCCCAACAGTGTGGTATCAGAGCCAGATTCTGAAATTTTAGAAGGGTGTCAAGAGTTGACAGGCAAGCCAGGGAGGAGAGATGGACGCGAAGCCGGTGCGCATGGTAAACCTGAACGATACCAACTATCATTATTAGAGGAGAAAGATGAAGGATCTACTATTTGTCAAGAAGCTGCATCTTCCAGTATTTGCTTCCGAGCGGCCCAGTGACAAATTCGAAGAGGACTGAAAGTTCGAGCATATACAAGTATGTGGGTACATCAGACAGTTCATTGACGAGAACGTGTACAACTACGTTGCCAGTATTAAGCGCACGAGGATACTGTAGGATAAGCTGTAATCTTTATATGCAAAGAAGACCGGGGTAATAAATTATTCATGATCCGGATGATGATGAGCCTGCGATACAAAGATGGGGCATCCATTACGGATCATTTGAGTCAGTTCCAGGGCATGGTTGACCAGCTATCCTAGATGGAATTCAAGTTCGACGATGAGGTTCAGGGACTATGGCTGCTTTGTACATTGCCAAACTCATGGAGACCGTACGAGTATCTATGATCTCTTCTTCTCCGGAAGGCGTGGTTAGTCTAGAGTTTGCCAAGAGTGGGGTACTAAATGAAGAGATACAGAGACGTTCTCAGGGTACTTCATCCACATCCCACTCAGAGGCGCTTATTTCAGAGAGCCGCATAAGGGGTAAAAGTAGGGGTCTACGCGGTAGCAGAGACAAAAGCAGAAAAAGGTCCAAGTATCAGTACAAGGACTCAGAGTGTTACCATTATGGCAAGAAGGGCCACATCAAGTAGAACTATTTTGCTTGGAAGAGAGAGAAGAAGGGCGACAAGGGGAAGCATGACGAGAATACTGCAGCGGCAGCCTCGACACATAGAGGCGATCTGATCATTGTAGGTGATGAGGTAGTTATGAACCTCGCATGCGATAACAACTCTTGGCTGGTGGACTCAGGTGCTTCAGTGCACGTATCTCACAATAGGATACTATTTGCTACTTACATAACATGCGACTGTGGAGTGTTGAATATGGACAATAGAGATATGTCGAAGGAGGTTGCTATTGGAGATGTGCATTTGAGGACAAAGACGGGTGCAATTCTTATTCTCAAAGATATTTGTCATGTCCCTGATATCTGTTTCAACTTGGTATCGGTTGGAAGGTTGGATGATGAGGGTTTCTTCAATCTCTTCGGGAACAGCCAGTGGAAGCTTTCCAGAGGTTCGATGGTGATTGCCAGAGAAAGCAAGAGGTCTGGACTATACTATATGGAAGGAAGAGCACATAGGGCACAGGAGGTGAACGCAACTACTGATGCGTCTACCGAGTTGTGGCCCAAGCGGCTCAGCCATATCAGCGAGAAGGGGATAATCTACTTAGTGAACATGAAGGTGATTCCAGGGCTAAAGTCTACAAAATTGGAGAGGTATATGCACTGTTTGGCGGGGAAGCAAAATATGGTGTCTTTCGAAAGTCACCCAAGTTCAAGGAAGCCGACATTGCTCGAGTTGATTCACTCGGATGTCTGTGATCCTATGAAGGTAAAATCCATTGGTAGTGCTTCTTATTTTGTAACATTTATTGATGATTATTCCAGGAAGATATGGGTATATGACTTAAAGACCAAGGATCATGTGTTGCCCACTTTCAAGGAGTTTTAGGCCTCAGTTGAAAGAGAGACGGGCAAGAAGCTGCTATGTGTTCGGTCGGACAATGGCGGCAAATATATCGGTCCCTTTGATGCATACTGCAGAGCGGAAGGGATGCGACATCAGAAGACTCCACCAAAGACACCTCAGCTCAATGGTGTAGTGGAGCGGATGAACATGACTCTGATGGAGAGGTTACGGTATTTATTGTCAGAAGCAAACTTGCTAGGTAGTATTGGGGTGAGGCACTTTACACAGCCGCTTATATTATTAATTTATCTCCTAGTGCTCCTTTGCAGGGTGATATGCCTGACAAAGTATGATACGATAAAGATCCGTCATACAATCACCTGTGAGTGTTTGGTTGCAAGGTCTTCGTACATGTACCGAAGGACGAGAGATCCAAACTTGAGTCGAAGATGAGGCGGTGCGTCTTTGTCAGTTACGGTTGGGATGAGTTTGGCTATAGACTCTACGATCCAGTGAAAAAAAAGATCTACAAAATTAGGAACGTGGTATTCGTCAAGGATTAGACCATGATCAACACTCAAGATTCTGAGATGCCTTCTGAGGCTAAGGAATTTCCAGAGTTAGAGTCATTTTGCTTCGAGCAATTTTCAGAGGACATCATAGAGGATATAGTTATGGGGGAGTCAGTACATGAATTTTCTTCCAACCTTGATCATCAGCCTGCTGATGGTGGTCAGGATGACCCTCAGGAGGATGAGCATGCTGAGGAGGTAGTTCCTGAAGGGGAGGAGGCTGTTGATATACAGCCATCACCAGTGGTTCCGTTGAGAAGGAGCGATAGAGAGCATCGACTATCTACGAGATACTCACCGGGTGAGTATATGCTACTGACTGACGGGGGAGAACCCAAAAGTTTTGCAGAAGCTATGGAAGACAAACACATGCATGAATGGATGGAGGCCATGCAGGAGTAGACGAGTTCCTTGAATACCAACTCTACTTATGATCTGGTGCGGTTACCAAAGGACAAGAAGGCTTTGAAGACTCGATGGGTATTCAGATTGAAGCAGACAAATGATGATACTCGCCCTCGATATAAAGCGAGACTGGTAGTTAAAGGCTACGGTCAGCGAAAAGGCATAAATTATGATAAGATCTTTTTGCCAGTCGTCAAACAGTCGTCTAATCTGGTGGTGCTAACATTGTCAGTCAGTTTCGACTTAGAGGTCGATCAAATAGACATGAAGACGACATTCCTCCACGATTATCTTGAGGAAGAGTTGTAAATGGAGCAGCCAGAGGGATTCTGTGAGAAGGATAAGCCACACTTGGTCTGCCAGTTGAGGAAGAGCTTGTATGGTCTGAAGCAGGCTCTGAGGCAGTGGTACAGGAAGTTTGAGTCATTTATGGGGGGAGCATGGTTACGCACGGACGACGTCGGACCACTGTGTATTTGTGAGGTACTTTGTCGAGGACGATTTCACCATTTTACTGCTCTATGTTGATGATATGCTACTGGTGGGTCAGAATGCCACTAGGATAGCGGAGTTAAAGCGCCAACTGGGCACGGCCTTCTCTATGAAGGATTTGGACGCAACGAAGACTATTCTTGGGATGGAGATCGGCTGAGAGAGAGAGAGAGAGAGAGAGAGAGAGAGAGAGGGAGTCCAAGCTGCTACACTTGTCCCAAAAGAAGTACATTCACCGGGTACTTCAGCGTTTCAGGATAGACGGGTCAAAGAAAGTGAGTAACCCCCTTGCGGCTCACTTTAAGTTCACTGAGGAGTAGTGTCATCTACTGAGGACGAGAAGGAAGATATGGAGTGGGTTCCATATGCCTCAACTGTAGGGAGTCTTATGTATGTTATGGTGTGTACGAGACCAGACATCGCTCACACAGTTCGCACAGTTAGCAGGTATACTTCCAATCTTGGAAGGGTACATTGGAGTGGGGTCAAGTGGATCCTACGATATCTTCATGGCACTGCCGATTGGAGACTCTCTTTTGGTGGTAACGAGCCGAAGCTGGTTGGGTATACCGACGCTGATATGGATGGAGATGTAGACACGAGACGATCAACTTCGAGCTATGTGATAATGTTTGCTGGTGGAGCAGTATCGTGGCAGTCGCGGTTACAGAAGTGTGTTGCCTTGTCGACGACAGAGCCAAAGTACATTATGGCGACAGAGACTTGCAAGGAGTTGATGTGGATGAAGAAGTTGTTGCAGGAAATTGGGCTAAAGCAAGAGCAGTATCCTTTGCTTTTCGATAGTAAGAGTGCTATTCACCTTATGAAGAACCAGCCATTTCATAGCTGGTCCAAGCACATTGAGACCCGGTATCATTGGATACGGGATATTGTGGAAAAGAAGAAAGTGGCGCTTGAGAAGGTTCATACAGATGACAACAGAGTAGACATGTTAAAAAGATTATTCCAAGGAGAAAGTTTGAGTACTACAGGCGAATCTTCGGGATGACGACCCCCTACACATAGTTGTGAAGGGAGAGATTTGTTGAGAGATTTGTTGGAGTGGGTGGGGTTCCCATCCTATGTGGAGAATACCCCGTAGTGCGAGGAGCGTCATCCGTGTGTCGAAAAAGCTCGAAAAGTGCATCGAGCGCCGTGTATTAGAATATTTATGGTAAGTAAATATTATATTAGATTTTTATCTTTGATTTTAATTATATATTTATGATTGGATCTTTCATATATTAACTTTCCATATAATTGTATTTTCAATTTATGATAAGCTAATTTATGATTTAATTTTTATTAAATATATGATTGAATGTAATTAGATTTTCATAAATATTTTTGGCTTCCATATATAGATTTTCATATGGAAACCCTAATTCATGTAAGGGTTTATATAAAGGCTCATGCAATATACAACAAAAGAAGAAAAAAATGAGAGAAAAAAAATGTGGCAAGAGTGCCATTGCAACTTTGAAGAGGAGAATGAATGATTGGAGGCCATTTCGGAGAAGGAGATCAATTTGGGGTATTTCTCATTGTCTTTTTTTTCGTGGTTGTAATCTATTTTCTGTTCCAAAGAGTTGCGGTGATCCGTGTTGGATCGGTGAGGAGCTTGTAGAGGGTGTAATCTCTTTATTCCATTAGTGAAGGTTATTCAGGGTTGGACTCCGATCGTCCTGTGGTTTTTTTTATCTGAGCTTTCCACGTAAAAATTTCTGTGTCTGCGATTTGTGTTTTGTGTTTTTTGATTTTTTTTCATCTGAGTTTTCCACGAAAAGATATCTCGCATGTACTTTCTTGTTTGGGGAACGGTTTTCGTGTTTCGTTTCCAACAGATGCAAGTTCACAATAAATTTAAGAGAAAATCCGTACTTTGCTCTCATGAGTTGCCATTCGAGACAGTTGAAAAGGAGATCTGTTCGGGGAGTCGTCTTCTTCATTCAGGGAGATCACTACGGAATTGGGTGAGTGATTCAGTTGTATCGCTTTCTTCCTTTTTGAGTTTGTTGAGGAGTTGAACTTGGGACAAAATGTTCAAAATTTTTACTCAATCTTGTATCTTGTTGGAAGTTATATAGATTGTGATTTCTCCATGTGACATAGTCACCGAAAAGACTGTGTTCGATCTGTCTTGTTGCTTTTGTTAGACGTTGATTCGTTGTCTTCAGGTGGGTTAACATCGCTTCCGCATCTGTGTCTGTGGCCAACTCCAATTCGGATCACACACACACACATGCACATGGATGCACATGGAATGTAGAAGTCTATTTCTATTGGTCCACGTGTGATATATATATATATATATATATACCAAATTTTTTTTTTTTGCAATTGGTAAAACTATATGTAGTCTGCTTAATGTCTTATTATATTTTCATTGCCGGTCGTGATCTAAAGGGTTTTGTCGCATCTACTTTGTCACATGAAATCGAGATAATTTTTGTTTGTTCTCGTCGCTGTCGATCTTTGTCGAAACTGCAGTAGCAGCAGCTAAAAAGTAGCTTTACATGCTAACCAAATTGACTTAATTATACAATTGCAAATTAGCAAGCATCACAGGCTTTGTCATTGTGCAGGCAGGAGAGTCCTAACTTTCCTCTATTATTAAGTTAAGCCAGCAAATTACGTTTCTGGTGTAGTGAAGCAAAAGACATGAAACAAGTTAGAAAGCGAAGCGCACGTACGTGAAACCCCACGTACGGGTACGAGAGCTCCCCCTCTTTCCCTCCGACCAGTTCAGCCACGACTTCCATCATCACCACATCGACAAACCAATTAAGTACTTAATTTATTTAGGTATCATAAAATTGTATTCTTAAGCTATATCCAATAATTTAAAAATAAATAAATAAAACTGAGTTCCTAACCTCATATCTAACTTTCTTTTGTCATATCGACTGATTCGCGCGCGGAGGGAGTGCGACATTTGGCATGTTCCAGCTTGTAGTTGTTCTTCATCTATATATATAGTCCATGTCTGCTGACGGAAGTCTCTTTGGCCACTTCCTCGATGGGAAAGTCCTTGCGAAACTTCCTATCATTAAACATATTAATTTCTTCTAGTTGTTAGTGAAGTTCAAATTATCCAAGTAGTTTGATTACTCTTACATCATGATAACTGTATTATAAGGTTCAACAAGCGTGCAAAGCGTTAGTATTTTCTATGTACGTATGTGATGGATCTCTCTCAATGAGATGATGGATCCAAATGGAATAAGACAAGTGAGCATGTAATAATCTAACTTGATGATGTTTCAGAGCAATCAAGTAATTAAGTCATAGTCAGTCACATTTTTTGAGTTCATGACACTTTCGGGAAGTGGCAGAACTGGAAGTTCCTCTTGTAGTGGACTTTTGTTTTTTTAAAGTTACAAGAGTTTGTAGAGAACAGGAAAAGCAATGTTAGTTCTTCGCAACTGGAGGATATCATATCATATCATATCATGGACTTGGTAAAAATTAGTTAGAGCAATACTTATAGTAGGCACCGTGCTTGTGTCCGCAGCTGGCTGACTGACATGTGGACCAGAGTGTCGAAATATCCCTAGGTCCAGACTGTGCCACTAAGATACAGTTATAACATGTAAGATATGAAGGCATCAAATGAAATATAATGACAAAATACTGTAAAAGACAGCAATGTATACTTGTCTGATCCGTGTCTAAAGAAGTACGTACTAGCTATATTAAGTGTTATTTTCGTGGCATTCATGGGCATTCATGTTCATTAGGAATGCCTTGCGTATGAGTATGAGAAATAAGGTTATTGTGCTTTATTTCAGTCAAGATGCATGCTACTGGCTAGGATATTGGTAGATGCATGTACCTATTAAAGTTCTTTAATTTGAAGGTTAACAAATCACCTTGAAACTCTAAATCAATCCAAATGCAAATATGGAATCCTTAATTGATTGCTTCTAAATGTAAATATGGAAAACATAAGCTTTTTTCAGGAAACCAAAATTATATAAACTTCATCAATTATTTCATGTGTACATCTGTATGTAATAAATATGAGGATAATGTATCTTAATTAGCTCATCCCTCTTGGTATCTGGTGGGTTGTATTGTCTTTAATTACTCACTTTTTTTTTTTTCCTTTTTTATGAGCCTTTATTACCCAATTTGAACTTGGCCCCAAGTGAAAAAGTATAAGAAACATATGGAATGATTTTATTAAAAATATTCACACTTCACTAGCAATATCTTCCCATGCCCTGCCAATCTCGTCCGTGCGTGCTAGGTTACCCGCACGCGAGCCAGCCCACAAGCCACGCGTCGGACAACCATTGCCACGGGCCAATCCGCGGTCACCCCCCGCGGTCTATTTATCATTTCCGTAATTAGACAAGATCGAACCGTGTCCATCCCCACAGGTGATTATGACTGTAGAGTCCCTCTTATATAGTAAGTATGCTTACATAGAAGGTAATAAGAGATTTGAAAGAAATATTAAAAAATTAAGGGTTGCATAGAAGAATTAAAAATTAAACGCTGAGCAAGTTCCCCATAGGTTTGTGTAACTGTAAACCATCCATCCCATAAGTGTCCTTCCTTAGATAGATACGTGCCATATTTTACACATAATTCCCTCTTTATATATGTTTGTGCAGCAGTGCAGTATAGCAAACCTAGCAAACTCCTCCTCCTCCTCCTCCTCTCTCATGGAAGCTGCCATCACCATCCTTTCCGACACGCTCTCGCTCTCCGAAGACAACAGCAGCAGCAGCAGCAGCAGCAGCAACGGCGGTGCCGATACTGTCGTGAAGATGGTCAATGTTGAGTCGCCTGTCAGCGAACTCGACCTCCTCGGCTCTTTCGGAGGCTTCCGGATAAAAATGGCCGAGGAGGAGGAGGAGGAGGAGACGGAGCAAGCGCTGGAGGAGAATGCTTCGGCTTCAATTGGGCCGAATAGGAATGACTCGGAGGAGGAGGAGGAGCGGCGCGTGTACTCGTGCAACTACTGCAGGAGGAAGTTCTACAGCTCGCAGGCACTGGGCGGGCACCAGAACGCGCACAAGCGCGAGCGGTCCCTCCTCAAGCGCGGCAGCAGCAGCATCCGCATGGACGATCGCGGCTGCTACTTCTCCGCGGCGTCGAGCGTCTCGTCCCTGCCGCTTCTCGGCAGCGGCAGCAGGCCCTTCGGCCTCCATTCGATGATCCGCAAGCCTTACAACACCGTCCCCCACGCATGGCCGCGTCGACGTCCGCTGCTGCCGGCGATCAACAGTCGCCTTTCGTTGCTCGGAAGGCTGACGTCGGAGAAGTTCCGTGCCGCCACCGCCCCGAGGTTCGATGTACCCGCGCCCGATGGTTATGGACGGGATGGCAGGCTTGATTTGGATCTCAAGCTTTAGAAGTTTCCATTTTTCTCTTCTTTTTACTTGATTATGAGTCTCTTCTTCTTCTTCTTTGTTTTTTAGGGTTTTTTTTTGTTTTTTTTTTCCTAAATCAGATGAAAAGGAAACCTTTGATTGAATGGCCAGATTGTTTTATACTTTTGTACTTCTATAGCTTCTGATGACATGACAGTTTGATGTGTCATAGCCTATTTTGAAGCGTTCAAGTATGTCTATTTACTAATACGCCACGGTAAGTATTTTTGAATTGTCCGGTAATGATGCATTATGCTTATGAATTCAATCTTAAATCTTAATGTTATTTTGTAATTTAATTCAAATTCGAAGACAGTAGGAAAAATACGACGTGCAACTATGTGTATGTTGGTAGAGAGAACTTATCTGCTATCCCTTTCTTATTATGTTCAACCTTGTCCAATCTCTATTACATGTGGACCATCCATCTCCATATCTACTTCCAAACTCTGTCCGGTTGGTAGAACCAACATGAAGTGAAGTGGTGCAATAAAGTTGAGCTATGAGTGCAATGAAAGCTTCCTATTCTTGGTCTAAATAATTTTTTTTTCTTTTTTTTTCTTTTTATTCTTGGTCTAAATAAGATTATATCCATCCACTTAAATGCCATTACTCCATGTCATTAAACTTTCAATTTACATCCTTATCTTTCATTTACTATGGAGATAAAAGAGCATTATTCCATACTTTCAAAGCTTCCGTTTATGTTATCCAACAAAAGTGGCATGAACTTAATTCCCATGACAAGAAAGTAGGGTCTAATACTCTTTAGTAGTATTTAATTGCCTTTAGTAGTATTTAATTGCACCATTCTCGTGTTGTACATTACATCGTTTCTAGTTCTAGTTCCTCAAACTCAAAGTATTAGAACTTAATTAAAGAGAAAATGATCATTTAGCATTAAATTTTTTAGCTTGTCATCTTCTAAAGCTTATTTTCAGCAAAAAATATATTGCGGTTCTTTAAATAAATCGTATGAAGCCCTTCTTCTTCGAAGCAATCATAAGTTTAGTATATAGGATCAGGTTATCTTTATAAATTTGACGAAGAATAATGGATATTGATACTTGCCAAGCCTTCCCTATATTAAAACTTATACATAGCTTTCTTGAACTTTGAATTAGTCTCTCCATATATATTCTTGTACTCTAGTCACATTAATGAATTTAGGACTAATTATTCACGTTCCTGTCTAGTGAAGACTTTCTTTTAGGTTTTAAAATAGAGTTTGTTGCAATTTGATAACATGAAGCAATTTTTAAGCATTGAGAGCAAAATGTAGAGACCATGGGATCTATCAAGCTATGAACATATTAGAAAATTAGGGTTTTAAATGGTTTGATTTTGATTGGGTTAATGAATTGGAATTAAGTAAGACATAACCATCTACTTAAATGTCTTTACGCCATGTAATTGAACTTCCAATATCCACTTATCTTTCATTTACAATAGAGAGGAAAGAGCATTAAATCTAGTTTCAAAGCTTTGGTTGGTGTTATATATCCAACAAAAGTGGCATGATTTAATTAATTCCCCATGACAAGGTTTGGATTGGATTAATGTAATATGCAAACCCGAGGATATGGTTTTGTTGATGTCGACTACATAAACTCAAATAATAAGAACCCAAAATAAGAACTTGTAATATGGATGTGGCATGTGGATTTCACTAATATTAAAAGTGTACTTATTTTTCTCTTTAGCTACTTGGAAAAAAAAGAAAAAAAGAAGAAGATTGTAAATAATTAATCTAACGGTTTTTCATGGCCGAGTTTTAAAAGTTAAGAACTCAATGAGTTCCTCTAGGATTTTTGTGAGGGTAATTCATGTTGGCTTCTAATTCTCTTTTTCTTCTACTGTTTCAAACACGCAAGACAATTTGTAGTTTGTGTGAGTTTAATTAAGGATAATCATAGTAATATCATTGTACAAATGTACAATTTAAGAAAATTAATAACTAAGTGGGAGTTTCCCTTCTCTTGAAAGAGTTTCTCCAGGGAACTTCGAACATTAGGAAGTTTCTCGGGGTGTCTCCGAGACTCCGTCTCAATGTAAAGTCTTCGTCCCCTACTTGTAAGTCCATATGTGAAATGAATGTCGACTTTAAATTAATGAACAAAAATTTTCACAAAAAAGTATTAAACTTAAGAGAAATTGGACTGGAAATACATAGTTTGCCAAAGTTATAAATTAAGAACTAAAAATGTCCTACCATTTGACGTTTTTCAAACAAACGTTCGAACGCAACAAAAATGTCTTACGATTGGATATTTTTTTACACAAAAACATACCCATTTCTTTGACAGTTTTTTTTTATTTTTTTTTTAAATGCAGTCTAAAAACGTCCAACTTATTAACGATTTCAGTCAAAAAATAATTTTATGTGTAAATAATACATTATTAAATATTATATGTATATGTACTTGTAATATTAAAATATGTGGGACTTGTGACCAGCTATCCGAAGTAATCTGATCTCGGATTTGAAGAGTTCATATCTTACTAAACTAAATTTTTTTACGCAACAAAAGTGTCCTACCATTGGACCTTTTTTTTATATACAAAACAACAACTATAGTACATTTATTTGATATTGTTTTTAATTTTTTTAAATAATCAAAACCCACGCTTAATGCTTAAAAATGTTCAATGGTCAGGCGTTTTCTGTCCAAAAAATACCCTATAGTTCGATGTTTTGATTCTCCAAATTTTTTAAAGTTTATTGTTTTGTATGAAAATTTTCATTTAATGAAACACTTGTATAAAGTGTGGACTGTGATATATAAGTGCCAAAATGTTGACACAAGATACCCTTTACCACAATTAGGTAACAATTAAATCGTCATGGATACCATAAACCCTAAAACTTTCGAGGAATATTTTTTGTATAAATAGAGATACCTCGCTAGGGGCAAAATACTCTTACGGTATTGTTGCTTACCTGCCTTAAAATGATCTAGTTTCTTCTTGTATTCTTGTGAGTTCTCTAGTGTATATATATATATATATATATATATATATATATATATATATATATATATATATATATATATATATATATATATTGTGTACTAAAAAATTTGTCTATGTGCTTTGGCGTGATCTTGTAGCTCTCGTCTTGTTGCTTCACACGATCATGACAATATAGTATTCTCTTTTGTCTCTACTAAAAGGATCAGTTGTCTACTTAGAGCATCCACAATAGAAGAAATTTTAATGCTATATTTTGATCTTAGTCAAATTTTGTAACATTTGAAGGCTGCAAAGCATCCACACTTAAAATTTGGTAGAAAGTCAAGAGACACTCCGGATTTAGAACATGCTCTAGCTTTTAAAAATTAATTTCTGGACCCACCAAATGTAATCGTTCTTTCCTAACAGAGAATAAAAAAATAAAGAGTAAAAGAGGGAGGTAAAATCTTAACAAACAAGATAGCATTATAAAGAGGAAAAAGAGGAAAAAAAATATGAGATTAATTTAGAATATTTATTTGAAGTGTGTTATTTTGTACAATATCAAAAAGACACTCAAAAAACAATAATTTATATAATTTTCAATAATTTGGAGTATGTGTTTGAAGTGTCCCCACTGTGGATGCTCTTACTAACTATAATATGAGTTTTGAGTAGTAATACAAACTTGATTCTAGTTTTGTCTGAAAAGTTCAATTAGACTTTGGATTTCAGAAATATTCAAAAATTAACATTTTGGTCATAAAAATATCCACCTTAGAATTTGGGCCATCAAACGACACGGTAGATCCGTGTTGACTGTCCAATCTATTAATAAATATTTTAGAGCTAATTAGATTTACTGTCCCAAATTTTAAATTGGACATCTTAAGCACCGAAATCCTAATTTTTGAATAATTATGAAATCCAAACTATATAAAATATTTGCTTTTGATAAGGCCTCCTTCCTACCTAAGGTGACCACTTGATACCCTTGCATACAGGGTTCTACATACTGTTATATCCCTTTGGGAAAGACAATTATGTGATAAACTTTCATATGGTAATAAATTGATGGGAATCCTTGCACAAAATTATCAGAAGCATTGTGCGTCGCCTTTGATGTTATCAGCACAAAACATCAGACTTTTAGTTGGCAACTTCACACGTCTATATATATATATATATATATATATATATATATATATATATATATATATATATATATATATTTCCTTTCTCCAAACCGGACCGTAGCTATATAAGCCATCCAGCCACCCGAGAGGAAGGGATTATGTTACATATACTGCCACCGCAAATTACTTATGGTAGACACATTTCCAGTGCCGTGTACACACCGGCCTCGTTTAATTCGCAGAAAAGAAATGAAAGAAAAGGAAAAAAAAGAGAAAAATAAATCAATTCCTTGTTCTTTTTCTTCTTTTGGAAAATTATAATTCTTATTCATTTTCTTTTTCAGTTTTTGGAGAGATCAAGAAAATTTGAAGGAAAAATGAATTTTCTACGGTGGAAGAGTGATTTCTTGGTTGGGTGGAAGGAATCATTTTTTTCTCATATTTTTTCTTCCTATGAGAATTATTTTCCTTTTTTCATAATTTTTTTTCTTTGACATATAAACATAAAAAATGAATCACTTTTTTTTTCTTTTCAATGTCAAGATTACAGCGTTGAAAAAAGAGTGCGGAAACACATAAAAATATTCTTCGTCCCAGACTAGCAACTACTATGTGAGTAGCAAAGAACGAATGAATTTTTTAAATGTACGGACACACAATCGCAAACATAACTGGTTTTATGTGAAAATCGGAAATGGAAGAAAATTATGAAATGCCTACAACTAAAAAATTACATGTCTACAACTACTACCATCAATCTTCTCACGTGGATTTGAACATAATCACCAAAAAACTATTCAAATATGATAATAGATTAAAATGGATCAACAAAGTCACCAGAGAATTCCAAACATTGATCAAGTCGTCAAACCGGAATTTGAAACTAAAAAATTCGATCGAATTTCTGATCTGAATGCTCTGAATAAAACTGAAACTTCTACTTCTCATGTCGTATTATTCGACCTTTCCGAACTTCTTCATCAATGCTTGTCACCAGCATGTGACTTTGTGCACGTCGTATTACATGTTATTTGGACCCACTATTTCACAACTTTTTCTGCGATTTGATCTCCAAACCGTCCGTCTAGCAAGAGAGGTTATACTTCTTCTTACAGACCACAAGAGTTTCGATTCAAAGTTACTGACGCTCCGTATTGTACTGTAGGGTTATTTTCTACCTAAACCAGTTAGTTACTGAATGAATCGGAGGAGAGCACTTTGACATCATTATTTATGTTGTGTACGGTCCAGATCATTGTTGAACATACTCATATATAAATTCTTATGTTCTGCTGTCGCCAAACATGTCAGACCATGCAAATGAGTCATAACCGGGAAATATGAAACCAAATGTCTCCTCTACTCCGCAGTTGAATCAGTTCCTGGATAGTCTCCATTATCCCACAGCTTCCTCGATGTTAATAAGTGAAGTAGATCCTGTTGAACGCTCCATATTAGCCATGCATATGTGCATATGGTCCTCATTAGTTTTATGTTATTGTTAGTCCGACGCTTAATTATAGATGGTAGAACAAAACGTTAAAGTCGAGATCAGGAGTTTACAATTTTTTTTTCTTACTGATATACATCGACCTAACGAAGAACTATATAAAAATACAATATAGTAGCTGATTACAACAACTCCTTCTAGGTTACTGAACTAAAGAACCAAAAAATACGTTCTTCCTTGCAAACGCAATTGCAATTGGGACATAACGTTTACAACTAGAAGAAAAGGAGATGAAGATAGAAAAAAATATTCTTGCTAGGGCGGTGAAGACCACCGTTGCTCAAAGCAAGATTCGTCCTCTATCGACGATCTGCTCCCAGGAGTCAACAAGTTCACAAGAGAACTTCTGGAACGCTCGTAGTCGCCTCTTTGTGTAACTCGAACGGACTCCTTTGGACTCATCTTTCTTAAATTTTGGTGTATCTCAAAAAGAGGCTAGAGGGCTCTTTATATAGGGAATGATGGAAGCCCATCCTCCTCTAATTTTCAATGTTGGACTAAAAGCCCTTGAGTCCGATTCCGAGTCCGAGTCTGAGTCGCTAAGCCCCTTTGGGGCTTAGCTCCTATGGGATAATATCCAAGAGCATGACAAAAAGCTTAAAAGCTTTCATTGAGGAGTTAATCATTTTTTCTCCTAATAAAATACCCCCACATGGCACCCATGTGTCCCACCACACCCCATGTGCACACCTCAACACATACAAAGTATTATATTGAGATACCCACTTGATGGTGTAGCCAATGTCGGACTATCTTTACTAGTCCAAAGACAAAAATACCAACAATCTCCCACATATATCAATATATGGGTTGAGCGTTCACCACAGTGACTTCCCATCATGCATTATGATAGATATCGCTTCGACTTGAATCTTTCCGCATGAGTCGAATAATAGTATGATACAAGAATTGACTAAGCCTTAAATTCTGCACCATAGCTGCAATTCTTTCCACTCACACAATGACATCAGTTGTGCTTCCGATTGCACATTAAAGGCCCTGTGCATGCCTGGATACAGTGTATGTATCTTGGACGTCTACAAGTTTACCTTTAAGAGACGGCCTATATCTCTTTCCATATATTCTAGGTGAGCTCTTTTAAATAGTCATTGGTATGAAGCCTTGTGCTTCCTTGTGGTGCTACTCCGCTATGACATGCCAAAGCCGACGTCCCACCTCATTGTGGTGTCATCCACTGTAGCATGAGATCCCAGCCTCTTTGTAGTGCCAAACTACCCAGCATGAAGTCTTGTGCATCCTTGCGGTGTTACGCCGCCGTGGCACCGCTTGCGTAGCCGAGGCTTTACCCTCTCTAGGTACCTCTTGGTGGTGTCACACCACTGTAACATGAGGACACCGGCCTCTTTGTAGTGCTAACTACCACTCTTTATTTTACATCGTTAGACCTCCTGCCTATATGCGGTGCTACGCCGCTGTGACATGGCTCACGAAGCCGAGGCATTACCCTATCGAGGAACCTCACGGTGGTGTCACCCACTGTAGCATGGAGTTCTCTTCTCCTTTGTAGTGCTGTGCTACCGTGCTTCCTGTAAAGCACGCCGGACATTCCAAATATCCTAGAACTAATTAAGGCGTCTAAGCTATCCTTCCACAGGATCTTGTTCTACTCAAAGAATAGATAGTAGAAAATAGTGGTTCTGGGTCCGTAACCCCTCAATGTCTCAAAGGACTACCCACTGTTCCTGATATTCTTCCAGTCAATGATCATTATTTGAACCAAAAGCTAGATGCCTAGTAGATTTCTCTTTGAACTAATAACATAAAACTTTATGGTAGAATTACAAAGACAGAATATCAAAAGTCCTCCAAGTCCATGTATGTTGTGTCCTTGACTATATGCGGTGTTACACTGCTATGATATGGCCTAGAATCGAGGCTTTATCTTTTCAAGGTACCTCATATGGTGTCGCTTCTGTAACATGGAGTACTACGCTCCTTTATAGTTCTTATAATCAGCTGGCGCTTGAGGTCTTATATGAACGGATCCGCCAGACCCTCCTGACTCAGATCATCAACCACTGTAATGATGTCATCTTTGATGCACTCATGTAGTGTCTTGAACGGACCCGCTAGAATTACCTAGCTCCGAACAATTACCGCTATTATGGCGCAATCCTTGATGTGATCATACAACACCATGTGTCTTAGCCGCACAAATCTCATCTAACCATTGAAGAGAAAAAAATGATGCCATCGTTGTAGTCGCCTGGTTGTCGCAGTAAATTGGTACCGTCGAATATGCGCACCAACCACTAAAATATCATACATGAGCTCCCGAAGCCACTCTGCTTCATTCATTGAAGCCGCCAGTACATAGAACTCAGATTCTCTTGAGGAATGAGATATATCAGCTCCACCATTTGAGAAGATATATCCTCCTATGTAGTGTACCAGCTTGTATCACTGAAGACTTATACTACTGTCAGATACCATTGTAGTGTAGCGCATAATTCTGAGTCCTTTTCAGATCTCATTACTCTCTTCACAGCTTTCTAGTGCTCAATACCTGGATTGCTCATGAACTGACTCAGCATTCCCATGGTAAAAGCTATGTCAGGCCTTGTGACAGTTGTTGCATACACCAAACTTTCGATGACGCTTGAATACTCCAGCTGTCTGACACTTTTCCTTGGATTTGGCTTCAGCTTCTTTTCACACCTGTATGGAGTATCGATCCATGGAAGATCCTGATATCCATAGCGTGTGAGCATCTTCTCAATATAATAAGACTGTGATAGCGCCACTCTAGTGCCCGTCCGGATGACCTTGATCCTCAGGATCACATCAGCACCCCAAGTCCTTCATACCGAACTTGGATGAGAGAAACTTCTTTGTCTTAGTGAAACATGCTCTATCCGTGCCCAGGATCAGCATGTCGTCTAAGTATAGACAAACGATGATTCATCTCCCGTCAGCAAACTTTGTGTAAACACACTTGTCTGTCTCACTGATACAGTAGCCGTTTGATCTTATAAATTTATTAAACTTTTCATGCCACATCTTGGAAGCTTGCTTCAGACTGTATAACAATTTCTCCAACTTACAGACTTTTTCTTTAAGGCCCTTGATGATGAATCCTTCTAGTTGTTGCATGTAAATCTCTTCGGTCAATTCACCATTCAGGAATGTTATTTTTATATCCATCTGATATATAACCAGCTTATGGATTGCACTTATAGCAATCAACATCCTGATGGTCGTCATCCGTGCTACTGGTGCATATGTGTCGAAGTAGTCGATCCCTGCTTCTGAGAAAACTCCTTGGCTACCAGCCTTGCTTTGAACTTGTCAACAGTTCCATCGGCCTTCATCTTCTTCTTGAAGATCCATTTGCATCCGATTTGTTTAGCTCCTTCAGATAGATCGAGAAATATCCAAGTGTTGTTGGGGGTTATTGAGTCATACTCATCATTTATAGCGTCTCTGGTCTTCATCGCCTCATCATAGGTAAGCAGATCTTCTTCCGCATGATAGGTAACAAAATTATCTCCGAAGTCCTTCTGTCTCCTTACTCGCTTAGAAATCGGTTGTGAGCTCTGGTTCGAATGTTGTCTCTAGAATAAAAATTTCTTCTTGGACTACATCTTCATTGGAAGCGTTAGCCTCATTTGCACTCACACTATTCTCCGGAATATCTGCAAAAATAATGTTCTTGTGCCTTGTAAATTTATCTTCATAGAATTCTGTATCGCGAGATTTCGATGATATAATTTGACTCAAATATCAAGGAACCTCCGAGCATTACTCTTCTCAGCATATCCCAGGAAGATTGTCTTCGTAGTCCTTATTCCTAGCTTCTGAATCTTCAAGTCTGGAAGTTTTGCATACACTAGACACCCCCACACTCGAATGACATCTAAGTTAGGTCTGACTTTGAACTATAGTTCATGAAGAGTGACATCGGATGTTGCGTACGATACCCTGTTCAGGATGAACGTAACCGTCAGCACAACTTCTCCCCAGAAGCAGTTTGGAAGACCCACAGTTAACAATATTGACTTTATCATCTCTGTTAACGTTCTGTTCTTCTGTTCAGCTGCTCTATTTGATTGAGAAGAATTTGGAGCACTCGTCTCATTGACAAATTCATGTTCTTTACAGAGCGATGCGAATTCAATGGACATATACTCTCTGCCTCGATAACTTTTGAGTCTCTTGAGTTGTTGCCATTTTTTACGTTTAGCCTCAGCCCTGAACTCCTTAAACTTCTCGAATGCTTCATATTTTGTCTTGAGAAGATAGACGAACGTGTACTTTGAGTATTCATCGATAAAGGTAATAAAATAATTTATCATAGCCTTTGTGGAGAACTGGTTGAAGTCACATATATCTGAGTTTACCAACTCCAGAAAATTTGTACTTCAATTTACCTGTTTGAAAGATTTTCTATTAATCTTTGTCTGCACACAGACCTCACACTTCTCCACCTCCTTACCCCCACATTTAGAGATAAGCCATAGACTTGACATCTTGCGGTACAGAGTATATATCCTAGTCTTGTTGTCCCATAACTCTTGCAATGAGACCCTACTCACAAGCAGAAGCTCGAACATCCATCTAAACTGAAGCCTTGTTTCAAAGTATGTCTATCATGCCCCAGTCCCAAAATATGTAGGACTAGGAATACGTAAGCATGCCAGTCGTATGTACATGACAACTCCAATATATGGATACCATAATACACACGTACGCTGTAATATGAATAATAACTCACATGTGGTATAAATATTGTCACAAGTCACAGGCATAACTATATCTCATCCACAGAATCAAATAGAAATAAATAACCAATCTACTATATAACTGAATCTCAATATGAAGTATCAGAGAATGATAGTCCGATGAAAATAAATCCACTGCCAAACTAGAATATAAGAGGAACAAAAATAAGTATATCTAATGAATAATGAGACTCGAAGAGAGACCTCCTCGAAAGAGAATGGAGTAGCAAGTCCTGATCCATGCTCCTGCAAATAGTCATGATCGTCTACACCTGGAAAGGGACCAGGTCCTCAGAGGTACGTAACAAGATATATAGAAGCATGCCAATTTGAATACAGTGAACATGCATAATAGGTAAAAAATATATAAGTACGATGTACAAGACAATCTATATGAATGCATAATGAGGACAACTTTTTGACGTATGAGCATGGATAGGCTACTCTATCTAATCTCATAACTCACACACACGTCAGGGACATCATCAGCCGTCATACCGTGAGGGTAGCGACCATCGTGACACCATCAGCCGACATACCGCGAGGGTAGCGACCATCGGACATGACTACCATAGTGCGTGCTAGTTACTACGGTTTACCAGAGTGGTTATAGGTCATACGCCTATTGATTGTCTTTCCCTCCTATGATACTATATGTCAAGTGTGTGTCAACATATATATAGTATATAATTATGACTGAAAGAAAACACATATGCAATGAATATATAAAAATATAATAAGTATGCAAAGTACTGTAAGCAATTTGGCAATGTATCTTGCCTACTCTGAAAAGAATGAAGTCCCAACTCAAGGCGTCGTCCGATCTACCCGTCAGATAAATTAAACAAGTTAGGTTACAAAAGTGGATGAATAGGTTCCTCCATTTTAATCTATTTTAATTCTAAATAAAATAACCTAAAATAGTATTTTAATCTTATTAATCTAATTTTATTGTTAAACCCTAATTTTGGTCCAAAAAAAGTCAACATTACGGATTTGTGATCCGTGGCACGCAAATCGAGGCAATCCGTTGACCAAAATGTCAACCGACTCAAATCCTTGATTTGTGTGTAGAATTCTATATATTTCAGTTCTATATGAACACCGAAATCGACGGTTTCATAAAATCACAAGTCGGTAAAGAGTTATGTCCACAAGGGTGCACAAATAATAATTTTTGGTGGTTTCCTATTTACCTCTACGTTGCACGAATTTTACAGTAAATTAAACTTACATGTTAAATTCTGAAAATATTATTTTATGTAAGTTTATCATGTTAACTTTTTGAAACTTCAAACAGTTCGTAATTCCGAATTCGGGATCTCCCGAAATCTCGAAAATATAAAAACGCGTCTGATTTCGGACAGCTGGCACTTTTAGAATTTTCTGAAAAAATAGGTTCATAAATTATTAAAATAATTTATATATTCAGAAAATAAACCTTGATATTGTTCTAACAAAAAATATGGAACACGTTTGGAGTCCGGAGCTAGGAGATATCGTCTTTTTAAGTCGTCATAACTACTAAAAAATGAGGCTGAATTTATGACAAATTTCGACTATTTTTGGACGAAAAAAAGAGGAGTTTGGGGAAGAAAATATGAAAGAAGAGTTTATTCCATAAGTCTAATAGGTATTTATAATGGTGGAGACTACTTAATTGAATATGACTAGAATTGGCTAATTTGGATATGATTAGGATCAGTTTAAATAAGGATATGATATGCATGGAGTTGCTTTCCTAGTAGGCTCATGATTTGAATTAATTTAAAATAGAGTTTGAGTTCATCTCAATAATTTATAATCTTAAATAGAATTAAAGATAATACAAATAATTTATATATAATCTTATTAATATCTATTAACACTAAATTATCATCTATCTAATATTAAGACTATATATCCAAATAAATCCTAAATAATTTTAAAAATCTAAATAAATTTCTTAAAATTATAAATAAATTATAAAAAATATAATTAAATATTTTAACCTAAAATAAATATTTGGTAGGAATAATATGCAAGTATGGTCTCATAGTAAATCATGAAAGTCCTAGAAATTTATGTTCCCTATGTTTTAATTACCTAAAAATTCTAGAAAAATCTTCAAAAATCTAAAATAGCATAAAAATGATTCTAAATAAATATTTATATAAGTAAATATACTAAGAAATTTATTTTCTAATTAACTAAGAGAATACTCTAAAGAAATTCAATATTTAAAGTAATCTATAATAAATATAATAATATAAAATACACACAAAATACCTATTTTTGGTGAGGGGGTTTACAATGTCTCCTACCAAGAAATCACCATATGGTAACCATGGATGTTCACCCTCAAGTCTGCAACAGATTTCCTGATATTAGTTTCTTGGTAATCACCACAGTGAGTGCCTTGCGCCGAGACTTCTTATGTGATGAGGTATTCCATGTTCTAATTGTTGCCATGCATAGATGCATAATGCTAGTATTTCTTCTGCAATCGCTGTAGACTTCTCTATGCATCTACTAGCTGCAGACATCTCCATGCGCCAACTTGCATTAGATGTCGACTTCTTTTCTCTAGGAATGTGCGTCTCCAGCGATGCTAGATCAAGTTCACTACCATCCTTAGAAATAGTATATCATGAATCTTTCTACCAACGTCTAACGTTTGATAGAGGACGAATCTTGATTTCAGATTGTTAGTCCCGAGGCTTAATCAAAATGGTAGAACAAGAAGTTAAAGTCGAGATCAGGAGTTCACACAAAAGTTCCCTCACGATATACCTCGATCCAATGAAGAACTATATAAAAATACAATATAGTAGCTGATTACAACTCTATTTAGGTTACTGAGCAAAAGAACCAAAAATACGTTCTTTATTGTAAACACAGTTACAATTGGGACATAACGTTTATAACTAGAAAAAAATGAGATAATGATAGAAAAAAATATTCTTGTTGGGGCGGTGAAGACTACCGTTGCTCAAAGCAAGATTCGTCCTCTATCGAAGATCTGCTCCTAGGAGCCAACAAGTTTACAAGAGAACTTCTGGAACGCTCGTAGTCACCTCTTTGTATAACTCGAACGGACTCCTTTGGACTCTTCTTTCTTAATTTTTGGTGTGTCTCAAAAAGAGACTAGAGGGCTCTTTATATAGGGAAGGATGGAAGCCCATCCTGTCACGCCCCAAACTCCCGCAAGCCCAATAGTCCCCGCTGAACGTGAAATCACCACGTTGCAGCTCTCCCGCGGGACAATCGTTCTATTCGGGACGTGATGCCGTACGAGCCTGGAGTTGCGCTCGTACAAGGCGATATTGTTAAACACGAAAGTTATCATCGAAACAACCAAGTTACAGCGGAAGCCAATTGTGTACCAAGCACAAATCAGAGTATACGCAGCGAAGCTGACGATAGGGTCCAAATGAGATGCCCCGAGTCGATGCCACAAAGGCGATGCCACGGAGACGATAAAATAACTCTTGCTCTTTCTCTAGCCCACAAAGGTACTTACAGTTCATACATCTTGTCCCGTATATCCAAGCAGCGCCACTACGTCTGTGTACCTAAAATATTGCCCACAAACGTGGGTCAGTACACAACCGTACTGGTGAGCGGGATAACCCACTCGTCTAAGCCGACACTAAGTAAAGTAGTGAATGCACACAGTTAAATGGTGATCTTTCTAGTTGAATCCTAGATTCGTTTCATGGCATATGGATGACATGTTAAGGAAAGCAGTAAAGCAGTTTAAGCATGCAAGCATTCATTCTCAAACCAAACGACAAGCAGTTTATATATATCCGACCCGTCTAACTCAATGCCATCGCTTGCACGATAACATATCGAACCATCAGTCTCGCCTCAATATCCATCCTCAACCAAAGTTTATATCCCAATCTCGAGTGCACACTCTTGCCGAGGCAAGGTGGCCGCGCCTACACGAAAGCCAAACCAACAAAAGAAAAGCAAGCCAACTCTTATCTATATGAAGTCACTGGCAAAGCCATAAAGGACAAAATCCAAGCATTAACGGCGCGCCCTATCAGCCCGGGTAGCAAGCCCCGCTGGAGGTCCCGCAATGCATCGTGACTAGCACGAATCAATATTTCCCTCCGGATCGATACGGTCCTAGTGCCCCGGGAAGCCGTTTCGAGGAAATGTCAAACCCTGTGTACACAGGTTGTCCGTGACATGCAGAAAGTAGGTATGACGAGAGGATCGAACATTCTCGCCCCACCAAGCGATCCTAGACTCGTTCCATCGATAAACCCAACCGAAGTATCCATAACCATTCTTCCAACATGTCTTTCCAAGAACCCAAATCTCGACCTCAATATATGTATCCCAAGGCACCAAAATACCCATATGCACAATCTCTCAAGTTGTGCCCAAGTTATGCCCACACTTCACATTGCCGCTTCCCAACACAGTGTTTCACATTGGGTGCAACACCCCACACTCCGAATAATCCCGTGGCACAATGCCCCAACAGTGGCCCAATGCCCCATCAAGCGGCACCATACCTCGCTGATGCAGTTGTTCGGTTTTGAACCACAACTGCTCGCTTTGTAAGACAAAGCGACCCAGTGATACTCGTGCACGGATGCACGCTCGCTCGCCCGAATTCCCGATATTCCCATATTTCCATTTGCCTCAAAGTATCCTTCCAACTCGTATATTTCCAACCGTCCAAGCATAATCCCAAGTAATCCAACCGATCGCCTCAAATAAATAATCCAGCTATCGTATCCAACTATCCAACGCGTAAACCATTCAAGCCACAATCCTACCAAGCCAACGACGCACACTCCATGCACGCCTCAGTGTAGTGCTTCCCGATGTTTCAGCCCAAGTGTCCAAGCCATTACGTGTTTTCCATATTATTAGGCATGAAGGAGTAGAGGAGAAGGGAAAGAGCCCACTCACATTGTTTGAATCCGTTAGGCATCCTGTCCTGCCGATACGGCCAATCCCTTGAACCCGTGGTCCGATGCAAGCGCGATCTACTCAACTGGTATGACCATGCGAGCAGGCCGTGCTCTCCAAATCATCCGACCGATCGGACTAAGGAAGACGGCATTATCATTTCCATCCAGCTATTCAGTACTGTTCTGAACGAACACCTGATTTCCATCGATCCCGCTAGCCATCTGCACATTGAAACCAACTCGATTAATCCTTCTTCCCGAAATCCGACATTTTAAATGTAACCAGCATTTGATTTATTCAGTCCGACTCAGCGTAACGCTCCGAGCGGTTGCGGGGCGTTACATAATATACCACTTAGAATCAGGTTCGTCCACGAACCGTGCTGGTACTCATTCCTTACTAGCATGCCACAATCCAATTCCATGGATCTGCTCTAAGCAACTCACATATTCACTATTTCTGACACAACATCTCGTTCTGCTGAACGCTCGAATAAATTTTTACGAATTCTCACATCCTCCTTGCAGCTCAACACGAATTTCTCGTATCGCTTAGTTTTGGATCGTACACGTATTTAAGGCGTCCCTAAAATACATACATTTCAGCCGAACTTTGCGATAGCAAATTTGAACAAGTTACAAGGGTATCTTTATGTTCGAGGCGTCCATATGCTTTGCTCCCAATTGGACGAAATCACGATTTCCATTCCAACACATTCGCTCGAGAACTATTCTCACTTATGCAAATTTTCCACCGACTCAATGAGTTCGCGTTCCAGCTCAATCCATCCCACTATTTCTGAAATCAGTACTAGCAACATCTCCAAATATATCTCATGCACCGAACGATTATCTCAACTGATCTACCCCAGCTACGCGACTTACCCAAATATCAACTTGCTTAGATCATCTCTGTCCAACACATTTCCTGCCATCTCAATATCTCACAGGGTGAACATCTATATTGAGGTTCGTGTGATCCACGAAGATCTCGCCGCCACGCTATTTGTGTCACCACGATTTCAACGTGGATACACTCGCCACAATTCTTAGGTTGCGCATGAAATAGTTCTTCGCGCTGCTTCCACTGCCTCGAAGCATAGAATATCACCTTCGCCTTCCGAATGAGCACGTTTCCCAGACTAAGTTCTGAGACATCTTGTAAATCTGAGGCAAATCTGTCCCTTCCAGTATTCGCAAGGATTTGATCTGAACGAGCCGCTGCTTTAACTTCACGAGCTAGTTTCACAGTCGTCAATTCATATGAATGCTATTCCCTTCCAGGGCACGATGAGTCAAAGGCGATGCCATCAATAAAAATCTGCGACTCTGAATCTCATCAGTTGACAAGGCTACTTCCACCATCGCTTCGATCTTCCGGCTGTATCTTCAGCTGAAGGCTATCCCAAGGATCTCTCCAATCCAACACTCAGTCAATAAGCCAAAAATCATTGCTCACATCTGCCCTCGATGCATTCCCAAATACGCCGCCTCAAGGGTCGTTCTATGGGTCTACTATATCCATATCCGATTCAGCGGTCAAGTCGCTTAGGGTCAGCTGTCCCGAAGCTACGCTCGATAATTGTAATCATCACGATGGACAGTTACTATAAACCATGCTATATCTCATCTGCAAATCCGAATCAAAATTCCAACCATCCCATCCGAGCGAACTCCCGAATCCGAGCAATGTGCTCGTTGAAACCGTCTACCATCAATCCGTCGTTCTGCCCTGAATCCATCAAATTTCCGAATTGCATGTTCGATTCTCGCACTACAAATTGAAATGATTCTCAAAACCCAAGACTTGCCCAAATTCACATCCGTTTGCCACGTCCCACCTTGCACTTCCAACTTACTCGAGCAGCACAGTGATTCGTTCCGACGTTGCTCCCACATTTAGCTATATTCAGAAATCAATCCGCCAAAATCTTTTTGCCTTCCCTTGTTGCCACAATCCGTCCACGTCTTTCCAAAGAATCCGTTTATCATCGTTGTACCATTTTGTCCAAAATTTCATCTCCGCTAAACCTGATTCAACTTCTCGAGCAACAATATCCAAAATCCTTCAAGTTTGTGCGAATCAATCGCATTGCCCTCCAAGCCAAGTTCGTGTTTCAATGCTCAACCAACAGCTCAAATGCGTTGCCCAAAATCGTAGTTCGTGCTCGCTATCATTCCGATAATCCCACCACTTTGCTCAAGCATAACCCAAATGTTCGTTCCGGTTCCGCCCATCATTTAAGCCCAATGATACTTCCATTTGCACGATTCCGTTCTTGAGTTCTCAAGTCTAATGTATCGAAGGATACCCGAGTCAAATTCCATTGCACCATATACCACTTGGAAATATAGTTGCCCTCGTGCAAAATCTGCGTCAACCAGCGTCTATCCCAAACCGACTATTCCGAGGTGATTCTGCCGAATCATAACTCAATATTCGCTTGCTCCATTTTTACTCTTTCCAACTCAATCGATTTGCACCAACTGACTTGTATTCGTTATCCGAGTCCGTTCAGGCAATTCCAATAGATGTCCAACCAAAATATTTCCAATGCCTTGCTTAACACATTTGATCCCATATACCACTTCGAATCAATTCGCTACTCACATTACGTTTCCTTTCACGAATCCGAGATCCGTTCGAACCATCCCTTAGGTGTGATCATGCCATTCCCATCTTAAGTCTGACACAAAAACTTAGCCAATTCTTTAACCATCAATCTCGCTAGGCAACTCGTGCTATGTTCCATTCTCACTGCTCCCAGCTATTCTCAAACCGCCTGATACTTTCGCAACACAAGCAATCGTGCAACGATTGTATTCCAAGTAGTCCAACCCAATACCCAACGGTTCCACACCTTTATTGTACGAGCAACTCATGCCAACTTATCTGATATTTCTCAAGCCAACTCAAATCTGCCCAACCGATGCGCCACAGTCGAAATTCCAACTTCTATCCAACACAATCACTTGACGAGCAACTCGTGCAAGGATCCATTCTCATCGAATGTTTCTACTCAAAACATGCCGCATAACCAAATCCCGTTAGCCAACCCACTGATCCATTGAGGCAATCAGAATCTACCAAATGATAAGCCAAGCCAACCCAATGAAAGCCCACACTTGTTGCACAAATGCAACAACGCCAACCAACTTGCTGCACGAATGCAACAACGCCTAACGAGGCTAAGCGATCCTACGAAAACCAATCAAGGCAACCCAACACAGAATAACATGCAGCCAAAACTAGCAATAAATAGACTTATTGCATGAAACATCCGATGCGGCACTGAGTAGAGTCAAGAGCTAACGACACACGAAAGCGATTTTTGAGTTTGTGATAAAACGAAGGACCAAGTCCGAAGAAATGAACCGGGCACTCTGATACCAATCTGTCATGCCCCAAACTCCCGCAAGCCCAATAGTCCCCGCTGAACATAAAATCACCACGTTGCAGCTCTCCCGCGGGACAATCGTTCTATTCGGGACGTGATGCCATACGAGCCTGGAGTTGCGCTCGTACAAGGCGATGTTGTTAAACACGAAAGTTATCATCGAAACAACCAAGTTACAGCGGAAGCCAATTGTGTACCAAGCACACATCAGAGTATACGCAGCGAAGCTCACGATAGGGTCCAAATGAGATGCCCCGAGTCGATGCCACAAAGGCGATGCCACGGAGACGATGAAATAACTCTTGCTCTTTCTCTAGCCCACAAAGGTACTTACAGTTCATACATCTTGTCCCGTATATCCAAGCAGCGCCACTACGTCTGTGTACCTGAAATATTGCCCACAAACGTGGGTCAGTACACAACCGTACTGGTGAGCGGGGTAACCCACTCGTCTAAGCCGACACTAAGTAAAGTAGTGAATGCACACAGTTAAATGGTGATCTTTCTAGTTGAATCCTAGATTCGTTTCATGGCATATGGATGACATGTTAAGGAAAGCAGTAAAGCAGTTTAAGCATGCAAGCATTCATTCTCAAACCAAACGACAAGCAGTTTATATATATCCGACCCGTCTAACTCAATGCCATCGCTTGCACGATAACATATCGAACCATCAGTCTCGCCTCAATATCCATCCTCAACCAAAGTTTATATTCCAATCTCGAGTGCACACTCTTGCCGAGGCAAGGTGGCCGCGCCTACACGAAAGCCAAACCAACAAAAGAAAAGCAAGCCAACTCTTATCTATATGAAGTCACTGGCAAAGCCATAAAGGACAAAATCCAAGCATTAACGGTGCGCCCTATCAGCCCGGGTAGCAAGCCCCGCTGGAGGTCCCGCAATGCATCGTGACTAGCACGAATCAATATTTCCCTCCGGATCGATACGGTCCTAGTGCCCCGGGAAGCCGTTTCGAGGAAATGTCAAACCCTGTGTACACAGGTTGTCCGGACATGCAGAAAGTAGGTATGACGAGAGGATCGAACATTCTCGCCCCACCAAGCGATCCTAGACTCGTTCCATCGATAAACCCAACCGAAGTATCCATAACCATTCTTCCAACATGTCTTTCCAAGAACCCAAATCTCGACCTCAATATATGTATCCCAAGGCACCAAAATACCCATATGCACAATCTCTCAAGTTGTGCCCAAGTTATGCCCACACTTCACATTGCCGCTTCCCAACACAGTGTTTCACATTGGGTGCAACACCCCATACTCCGAATAATCCCGTGGCACAATGCCCCAACAGTGGCCCAATGCCCCATCAAGCGGCACC
Source organism: Iris macrosiphon (assembly GCA_036927795.1). NCBI lineage: Eukaryota > Viridiplantae > Streptophyta > Magnoliopsida > Asparagales > Iridaceae > Iris > Iris macrosiphon. The sequence continues at coordinate 210,548,261 of JAYESA010000005.1, read as the reverse complement.
ATACCTCGCTGATGCAGTTGTTCGGTTTTGAACCATAACTGCTCGCTTTGTAAGACAAAGCGACCCAGTGATACTCGTGCACGGATGCACGCTCGCTCGCCCGAATTCCCGATATTCCCATATTTCCATTTGCCTCAAAGTATCCTTCCAACTCGTATATTTCCAACCGTCCAAGCATAATCCCAAGTAATGCAACCGATCGCCTCAAATGAATAATCCAGCTATCGTATCCAACTATCCAACGCGTAAACCATTCAAGCCACAATCCTACCAAGCCAACGACGCACACTCCATGCACGCCTCAGTGTAGTGCTTCCCGATGTTTCAGCCCAAGTGTCCAAGCCATTACGTGTTTTCCATATTATTAGGCATGAAGGAGTAGAGGAGAAGGGAAAGAGCCCACTCACATTGTTTGAATCCGTTAGGCATCCTGTCCTGCCGATACGGCCAATCCCTTGAACCCGTGGTCCGATGCAAGCGCGATCTACTCAACTGGTATGACCATGCGAGCAAGCCGTGCTCTCCAAATCATCCGACCGATCGGACTAAGGAAGACGGCATTATCGTTTCCATCCAGCTATTCAGTACTGTTCTGAACGAACACCTGATTTCCATCGATCCCGCTAGCCATCTGCACATTGAAACCAACTCGATTAATCCTTCTTCCCAAAATCCGATATTTCAAATGTAACCAGCATTTGATTTATTCAGTCCGACTCAGCGTAACGCTCCGAGCGGTTGCGGGGCGTTACACATCCTCCTCTTCTTTTCGATGTGGGACTAAAAAGTGAGATATGAGCCATAGTGCTCACATTCTTATATAAGTCACGCACATGTGGACCAATAAAAATAGAGTGTACTAGTGCACATAGGATGTATGAATCTATTCCTATTGGTCTACATGTGCATGGCTCATGTAGAAATATGAGTACTATGACCCATACCCCGTTTACCATATATATATATATATATATATATATATATCGCCAAGGGTTCCGACCAAGGATCGACCCCGATCCTGGACGAAACCTGAACTCTAATGGCTTTGCGGGACCAGGAGGGAAAGGTAATGAAGAAGGCTGTTGGTCCATGGTGGTAAATAAATATCATAACCGGGCTAGTTGGTAGGAGGAAAGCAGTGACTCTAGTGTTCGATCTTCGACTAAGAGTGAGGCTAGGGGAAAAAGGCAGCCATAATGGAGGAATTTCTAGGAAAATGGCTCATTCTAATCTGAAGCATGTTACCAAATTACAGAATGAGCCAAACCCAACTAGAAAATATGGGCCAGCAGAAGAGCACATAGAAAGGGGGAAAGGAAGGGCTCTACGTGTCACGCCCCAGTCCCAAAATACGTAGGACTAGGAATACGTAACATGCCAGCTACTCATTCGACCAAACTCTGGTCCGACTCAAATACGTATAAGTTATACTATAATGGTCACTATCTAGATAGTACAGTAAATATAACTATATCTCAATCCACAATAAAATAAAATACAAGAATGAGCTACATGTGCTAAAGTCGGCCGTCCAGTAACACACAAGCTCGAATAGACTCGAGAAAGAAATATGAGTCTATAAAACTAGGCCATAGTAGCAGAAATAAGTAACAAAAAATGATAAACATAACGACGATAAAAATGATAATAGTACCTGATTCCTGTAAACCCCCTGATTTTCAAGAATTTTTAAATTTTGGATTTTTACAAATTTCTAGAATTTTCTGGAATTTTCTGAGAATTTTCTGTAATTAAATTCAGGTATTTTAATTATTAAAGGATTTTTAAATGATAATAAATAATATTAAAATATTATGAAAATAATATTTTATGGTGTAAAATAAAAAACTAGACATAGGGTAATTTTCCGGAAATTTATTGGACCCCAGATGGATTTTAAAAGCCTTAAAAACTAATTAATTTATTAAACCCTAATTAAACTGGGTTTATTTTAAAATAAACCAACCCAAACCAAATTGAACCAAACCGGGTTCATTAAACCAAATTCTTAGCGGGTCGGATCCGGGCCCACCCCAGACCCGACCCACTAGCCCGACCCGAACCCGCATCCTGTTTAGTGGATCGGGTCGGATCCGTAGACCCGACCCGACCCGCCACCAACCCGACCCGAACTCATTCTCTCCCCCAACCGCAGAACCCGACCCTCCCGCTTCCGCTCCGCCGGCCGCACCCGCCGCCCGTCGATCCGCCTCCGGTAACGTCCGTCGCACCCTCTTACTCTCCCTCACCGGACTGCCCCATCAGCAACTTCCTCCTCCCTATAAAAGCCCTCCGCCTCCTTCCCCGCTTCTCCTAGATCTCGTCGGAACCCTAGCTCCCTGCCTCGCCCAGCCCGGCTCCGTCACCAGCTCCGCCTCCTACTGCTCCGCTGCCGCGGCTTCCCTCCACCCCAGATCCGGCCGCCGTGCCACACAGCACCGGCGCCGCCCTCTCCTCTTCCTCCTTTTCCCCTGTCCAGCCCGCTGCCCAGCCCTCCTTCGGCCGCCCGAGAGCCGCCCACCTCACCTGGCTCGCCGCAGCAGCTCTGGTGTGCCCAGCCTCTCCGGTCCGCCTCCAACCGCGCCGTCCTCCTCCGGTGGACACCGACACAGCAGCCCTAGAACCTAAACCCTAACCCTAGGCGTGTCGGACACAGTGTCCAGGACACAGGACACGAGACGGATACGAAAACCCGGTTCCGCGGAGCACAGTTCAGGTACTCGTAACTCACTCCTCGTAGCTCTGATTTCGATTCCGTAAATTGCATCGCGTAGCCTGCATAACCCCCTCGGTGCCCGTGCAACCCGCTCGGTGCATCGTGTCCTGTGGTGATCGCGAACCGCGATCCAAAAACAGGAAAACCAATGCCCTATTTTACCCTGGAACTGAGTACGCCCAGCCAAACGGGACGACTTGGTCGCGTGCGGTCTTCAAAGATACGTGCGCATCGTTGATACGGAAGTGCGGGATTTCGCAGAAGCTGATTCGGATGTGCGTGCACACCGGAATCAGTGCGTATCCGCGGACACCGCCCCATATCCGACTTTTTTGTTTATCGCTGTAACTTAGTGTACACACGTCGGATCGAGACGAAACTTGCGTCATCGGACTTGTAGCAATACGCTGGTCCTGTGAGCCAAGTTTGGTTCGATTCTGAGAACGTTGACAAAATTGCGTGTTGTGGGCCCCACAGGCTCCACCCGATGGGCGATTTTGAGAACGGCTCATCGGAATCCAATTCTGGAAGTTCCGTTGGGTTCGTATCATCGTTCCTGACCTGTTGACACTAAGTTGGACAGATTTGGAGACCTTTGACCCTGACGCATTTTTCGGTGCAAAGCGGCCCACATCTGGACCCCGCCTTGACCCAAAAATGATGTTTTTGCCCTTGTCTCCAAATTGGACTCAAGGACAGGCGTTCCTAACTGATTAATATTTTCTGGATCTGATGGTGATATCTATTTCAGCAACCGGAGTATTGCCTGCAATCCCCGCTGAAGCCAGAGCGACAATTGGAGCCGAAAACCCAGGCAAGTGTACCTTGCCATAATTGCAGTTTAATGATTCATTTTCTCTTGATTTATTTTCTTGTGACTGTTGTACTTGCTCAACCCTAGGACCGTGTGACTTGCTTAGCGTCCGATTATAGTCGGGTGCCAACACCGTACGCGGGGTTGTGCAATGTCAATTAGAGATGGATATTATGATATTTACATCCTAATACTTGCCATATCAAGTACGTTATACCCAGGACACTTGACACAGATCATGAGACAGAATCCTCCTGAATATTCAAGGTGATTCTGTATAGGATACAGGTTTATGACTTATACAATTTACAAGCTTAGCTTTTATCCTGACTGATTGCATTAGTTTTAATCTTGCGTAACATGAACATTGTGAACTGTGACGTGAGATTACATTGGGTGGGGAGAGTATTACCATATCAAGACTGATTATATTATATATATTATAATCTGGATGTGTCCTAGTCTCTGACACAGAGCTTTGGCACCAGTTCTGGCCCTTCGAGAAAATACTGCTATGGTTTCTTGACACTGATCCTGTAGTAGTCTTAGCCTGAGTATGACTAATAACTCTCACTTGCATTATCACTTAGCTGGTTTAATTACTTACCCTATTGTTCCTTTATTTCTGCACTGCATTATTTTGGCTTGTGTTTTCTGTACCTTGCTATGTCCCCTGAGGACCTGGAATGGATTATATCCCCAGATTTAGCAGACGAGATCTACCCTGAGGTGTACGGATCAGGAGCACTACTCGGAGCAGTACCTGAACCTGAAGACGAGGTCGCTGAGGACTTCTCCTGAACAACTGCTTCGCCTTGCTCAGTCTTTATGGCAAATGGACTTTCTTTCCTGTTTAATTAAACTCTTTATTTCCTGATTATGAGAACATTGTAACAGACTTAATATCGGGTTGTTCCCCGATTTTATTTACTTTGACTGGTTGTTGTTTAATATTTCTTTTTGCTGTTATTGTTATCTTTATTCTATGGATGAGAATAGTAAAACCCTGACTGATGTAATACAGCTTAAGTATGTCCCGATGGATCCCTTAAATTAGGTTTGTCCATCGGTGCGTGCTGCTGGCCATTGCCACGCGTTCAGTCCCCGATATTTTGGGAATGGGGCATGACATAGTTTTTGTGGTGGCCCATGCAGGTCAACGACTAAATTGTTCGGTTTCAACTTAGGGACCGAACATGCCTGCATTAAGAATATGATAAGTTTTTAGGATCTCATCCACTTGCTTGAATCGTCTTTGATATCTGTATCGTATTCGAACTAATTTTTGACTTGCATCTTGCCTTGATTCCTGTGCGCCTCTTATAGTTTATTTTTGATACAGAGAAATGGATTCACGAGCAAACGATGGAACTCCAGCAAGAATACCAATAGGTGCCGAAGCCACCTACGGAGAAGATGAAGTGACGCTATTGAGTGGAGATCCCTCTACTCACCGAAGCAGTCAAGCAGATCCACAAGCTTCTAGATTTCGGCGTGATGATATTCCATCTCCGCCCCAGTTCACTCCACAGATGCCTGTCTTCCCACCAGGGCAAGCAATGGACGGACAGCAGATGTTCCAGATATTTTACGCAATGATGCAAGCCCAGCAACAAGTTCAACACGAGGCTCAGCGTCGCGAGGCTGATTACTTGAGGAACAGCATAGTAAATGCACTGGAGCAGGTCAACCTACAGCTCGACGACCAATGACGGGCTCTATCACCGATTTCCGCCAGCTGAAGCCCCGTATCTTTTTGGGCAATGAGGGACCAACAGAAGTTCATGAATGGCTCACCAACATTCGGCATCAATTAGAAGCAGCTGAGCTTCCACAGGAACGTTGGATGACTGCCGTCAGAATGCAATTGACGGACAATGCTCATCACTGGTGGCTATCCGAGGAGACCACGCTCGGACCAGACCGGGTCACTTGGGAGGAATTCTCCAGACTCTTCCAGGAGATGTACATTCCGGCTATCGCTCGATGAGAACTTCGGGACAAGTTCAATCGCCTCACTCAGGAAGCTATGACGGTGGAAGAGTACAACGCCGAGTTTATTCGTCTAAGTCGCTTCGCCCCAACATTAATCCCGACAGAAGAAGAGAAGGCCGAGAAGTTTTTTGACGGACTCAACATCGAGCTACAGAAACTAATTGGATCTGTCGCACCAACTTCGTACTCGGACGTCCTTGCTGCAGCTCGACGCATGGAGCGCATCACCAGGAGAGAGACTGGTCTGAAGCGGCCTTCCCCATCAGCAACAGCCAGAGCACCACAAGAAGAAGCTGCAAAGAGACCTCACCTACAGCAACAGCAGAAAGCAGCTACATCACAAGTGATAGTCCTCTCTACTTGTCACTACTGTAGCAAAGCAGGCCATATCGCCAGGGAATGCCGACGCAGGTTAGGACTATGCTTAGGTTGCGGATCCAGACAACATGCAGTGAGGGACTGCCCTGAGCGTAGAGAAGCACCAAGGGCACACCAACAAGCTCTACCAGCACCAGGAGGACATCAACCAAGGCCACCCTTGGCACTTCAAGCAGCACCCTACCAGCAAGCCCAGCAACAGCAGAGAGCACCACCTCAAGGACGCGGCCAAGTTTTCGCGATGACTGTGGGAGACGCGCAGAACCATGGAGTAGCTAATGCGAGTAAGTTTTTATAGTTTTTCCGTTTCTAGTATTGCTATAGTTCATGTCTGCTGGTTCATGACCCTAGACTTGACCTGATAGCTTTAACTTGCTAATAATTGATAACCTAGTGTTAACCTAGTAATTTTGAACTTGCCAATAATTCAGAATGTTTTATAAATGTTAACCTGATAAGTTTTTGAAAGATAACCTGGTTTTATAAAAACTGTAATTTTCTAGATTTCCTATAAATGGGAAAATTCCATTGCTTAGGGAAATGACTTTCCCTATGTGTTTAAACCCTCAACCTTGATTTTCTGATTCGAATAAATTTTGCAACCGTGTCATCTCTGTTGACCGGTTATTCTTTGATTGCGAGGACGCAATCCTCTTAAGGGGGGTAGATTGTAAACCCCCTGATTTTTAAATTTTTTTAAATTTTGGATTTTTACAATTTTCTGGAATTTTCTGGAATTTTTCGGAATTTTTTTGTATTTAAATTCAGGTGTTTTAATTATTAAAGGATTTTTAAATGATAATAAATAATATTAAAATATTATAAAAATAATATTTTATGGTGTAAAATAAAAAACTAGACATATGATAATTTTTTGGAAATTTATTGGACCCCGGATGGATTTTAAAAGCCTTAAAAAATAATTAATTTGTTAAACCCTAAACAAACCGGGTTTATTTTTAAACAAACCAACCCAAACCAAATTGAACCAAACCGGATTCATTAAACCAAATTCTTAGCGGGTCGGATCCGGGTCCAACCCAGACCTGACCCATTAGCCCGACCCGAACCCGCATCCTGTTTAGTGGATCGGGTCGGATCCGTAGACCCGACCCGACCCGCCACCAACCCGACCCGAACTCATTCTCTCCCCCAACCGCAGAACCCGACCCTGCCGCTTCTGCTCCGCCGGTCGCACCCGCCGCCCGTCGATCCGCCTCCGGTAACGTCCGCCGCACCCTCTTCCTCTCCCTCACCGGACCGCCCCATCAGCTACTTCCTCCTCCTTATAAAAGCCCTCCGCCTCCTTCCCCGCTTCTCCTAGATCTCGCCGGAACCCTAGCTCCCTGCCTCGCCCAGCCCGGCTCCGTCACCAGCTCCGCCTCCCACTGCCCCGCTGCCTCGGCTTCCCTCCACCCCAGATCCGGCCGCCGTGCCACACAGCACCGGCGTCGCCCTCTCCTCTTCCTCCTTTCCCCCTGTCCAGCCCGCTGCCCAGCCCTCCTCCGGCCGCCCGAGAGCCGCCCGCCTCATCTGGCTCGCCGCAGCAGCTCCGGTGTGCCCAGCCTCTCCGGCCCGCCTCCAACCGTGCCGTCCTCCTCCGACGGACACCGACACAACAGCCCTAGAACCTAAACCCTAACCCTAGGCGTGTCGGACACAGTGTCCAGGACACAGGACACGAGACGGATACGAAAACCCGGCTCCGCGGAGCACAGTTCAGGTACTCGTAACTCACTCCTCGTAGCTCAGATTTTGATTCCGTAAATTGCATCGCGTAGCCTGCATAACCCCCTCGGTGCCCGTGCAACCCGCTCGGTGCATCGCGTCCTGTGGTGATCGCGAACCGCGATCCAAAAACAGGAAAACCAACGCCCTATTTCACCCCGGAACTGAGTACGCCCCGCCAAACGGGATGACTTGGTCGCGTGCGGTCTTCACAGATACGTGCGCGTCGTTGATACGGATGTGCGGGATTTCACAGAAGCTGATTCAGATGTGCGTGCACACCGGAATCAGTGCGTATCCGCGGACACCGCCCTGTATCTGACTTTTTTGTTTTTCGCTGTAACTTAGTGTACATACGTCGGATCGAGACAAAACTTGCGTCATCGGACTTGTAGCAATACGCTGGTCCTGTGAGCCAAGTTTGGTTCGATTCTGAGAATGTTGACAAAATCACGTGTTGTGGGCCCCACAAGCTCCATCCGACGGGCGATTTTGAGAACGACTCATCGGAATCCAATTCTGAAAGTTTCGTTGGGTTCGTATCATCGTTCCTGACCTGTTGACACTAAGTTGGACAGATTTGGAGACCTTTGACCCTGACACATTTTTCGGTGCAAAGCGGCCCACATCTGGACCCCGCCTTGACCCGAAAATGACGTTTTTGCCCTTGTCTCCAAATTGGACTCAAGGACAGGTGTTCCTAGCTGATTAATATTTTTTGGATATGATGGTGATGTCTATTTCAGCAACCGGAGTATTGCCTGCAATCCCCGCTGAAGCCAGAGCGACAATTGGAGCCGAAAACCCAGGCAAGTGTACCTTGCCATAATTGCAGTTTAATGATTCATTTTCTCTTGATTTATTTTCTTGTGACTGTTATACTTGCTCAACCCTAGGACCGTGTGACTTGCTTAGCGTCCGATTATAGTCGGGTGCCAACACCGTACGCGGGGTTGTGCAATGTCAATTAGAGATGGATATTGTGACATTTACATCCTAGTACTTGCCATATCAAGTACGTTATACCCAGGACACTTGACACAGATCATGAGACAGAATCCTTCTGAATATTCAAGGTGATTCTGTATAGGATACAGGTTTATGACTTATACAATTTACAAGCTTATCTTTTATCCTGACTGATTGCATTAGTTTTAATCTTGCGTAACATGAACATTGTGAACTGTGACGTGAGATTATATTGGGTGGAGAGAGTATTACCATATCAAGGCTGATTATATTATATATATTGTAATTTGGATGTGTCCTAGTCTCTGACACAGAGCTTTGGCACCAGTTCTGGCCCTTCGAGAAAATACTACTATGGTTTTTTGACACTGATCCTGTAGTAGTCTCAGCCTGAGTATGACTAATAACTCTCACTTGCATTATCACTTAGCTGGTTTAATTACTTACCCTATTGTTCCTTTATTTCTGTACTGCATTATTTTGGCTTGTGTTTTCTGTACCTTGCTATGTCCCCTGAGGACCTGGAATGGATTATGTCCCCAGATTTAGCAGACGAGATCTACCCTGAGGTGTACGGATCAGGAGCACTACTCGGAGCAGTACCTGAACCTGAAGACAAGGTGATCGCTGAGGATTTCTCCTGAACAACTGCTTCGCCTTGCTCAGTCTTTATGGCAAATGAACTTTCTTTCCTGTTTAATTAAACTCTTTATTTCCTGATTATGAGAACATTGTAACAGACTTAATATTGGGTTGTTCCCCGATTTTATTTACTTTGACTGGTTGTTGTTTAATATTTCTTTTTGCTGTTATTGTTATCTTTATTCTGTGGATGAGAATAGTAAAACCCTGACTGATGTAATACAGCTTAAGTATGCCCCGATGGATCCCTTAAATTGGGTTTGTCCATCGGTGCGTGCTGCTGGCCATTGCCACGCGTCCAGTCCCCGATATTTTGGGAATGGGGCGTGACAGTCCAATGCTCGCATGACAAAGCAACACACATCAGCAACTCCAGGCAGGCTCCAAAATGGTCTATGCTGCAAAACTGGTAAGGGACCAGGTCCTCAGAGGGATGTAACAAGATACATAGAAGTATGCTAATCATAAACTGAATATAAACATATGTACTGGGTAAACTAACCAAGCTACGTGAATGCAATTGAGGATAACCTTTGTATGATTGGTTTGTCTGGCTAAAAAAATAGGATGGAATATAGTTCTTTTGAAGATCCAGGGGCCACGTGCATAACATCATGGACGTCAGAGGACGTCAACTAAATATAGGGTCATCACGACTCGCGTCTCTAGCGGAGCGTACGACCTAAATAGGAAAAGTGTAAAGTAGCCCAAACGGCTCGTGTATATCCTCCTCACCCAAACGACTGTCCGGATCGTATCCCTGACATGACACGTTCAGTTCCTCACAACTAAGTCCAATGAATGCACTTAGACACTAAATATGACTAGGCCGACATACGTCCATTACGTACCGACAGCGACCCAAATACAATAGTTCATGCCCTCTTACGTATATCATACATCACACATCCATGTATGTACAAAGTACGTGTCAAGGTCTAGGAGATATGAGAATAACTCGCAATTATAGGCTGGTCACATAACTTTAGGTCAGTATGCATAGTAAGCAAAATAAAGACGACGCAATCCGCCGTTGCACCTAAGTCTATCTTGGACGCACAATTTTTATAAAAAGTAACCAAGTAAATAAGTAATATAAATGTAACATTCATCATTGCAAGGTATACTTGCCTAAATTCAGGATGATGGTATGGTAAAGTCCAGGTGGCGAGCTCGATACGTCAACTTCTCCCAAAGGGGTAGAATCCGCACGAAAGTCTCCGGATGCTAAAACAAATATCAACAATGTTTCTATAATATAATAAATAGCTAGGATTGACTACCCATAAGTCCAATTTGGACACAGGGGCTAAAATAACAGTTTTAGATTAAAGTGGGGTCCAGATATAGCCCACTTTGTTCTGAAAAATGTGCCAGAGATATAGTTCACAAAATTTGGCAAACTTAGTATTTACGAGTCCAAAACGATGATACAAACCCAACGGAATGTCCATAATTATTTTCGGTGAGCCGATCATGAAATCATCCGTCAAGTGGGACCGTGGGGCCTACGAAACGACGTTTCGTCAAATTTCTCAGAATTGAACCAAACTTAAGTCACATGACCAGCGTAACGTTGCGAATATGATGGCTCAAATTTTGTTGCGAAACGACAAGCATACACGAAATAATTACACAAATTTAAAAAATGTCGATATAGAATTTTTTGGCTGATACGGGTTAATTTTGACATGCACACTCGTCCAAATCAAGTTCTACAAAAGTCCACACGTCCGCATTGACGATACGTGCCTTTTGGTGCAATCTTTATGCGACAAAGTTGACTCGTTTGACAGGACGCACCATGTATCAGTAAATTTTAGAATATAAAATCATGGTTTTTTTGAGATTTTAAGAAAATTAAACTAGTATTTTTTGTACAGAATAAAATAATCTATTTACTGAGAATCCTAGAAGGTTATGTTGTCTATAAGTAGGTGAAATTTGTTTGTGAATCGGTCAACTGTACAAAGAGTTACGGATCCGTAAACATGGGTTCATGGAGTAAAAATTATGTTCAGTTTTGAGCAGTTTTCTCCCAACTTTGAAGCAATTTTTCTCATGGTTTAAAGCAAGATAAACTAATCTATTTGAAGTGGATTGAAGAGGGTTATGTTGTGAGCATACTGGAGAAGAAATCATGCAAAATGGCTGCCAGATGAGGGAGATAACATCGTGCGAAAAGGGGATCGTGGGTGTTGTCGCTGCTGATAATTGCGTTGTTGTTGTTGCTTCGTGTGCGCGGCTATGTGCGGCGGTTGATGGCGTCCGACGGCAGTCAACGGTGGCCGGGAGAGGGTGGGAGCGGCGCCAGGGGGTCGAGCTCGGGGTTGGGTAGGAAAATTTATGGTTAGGCTTTATAGTATTAGGTTTGATATATATATATATATATATATATATATATATATATATATATATATATATATATATATATATATAAGAAGAGAAGTATCGGGTCGGGGCCATCCGCGGCCTGGGCACGAGTCAGGGGTCTGAGCAGGGTGGGGGGGATAGTTTAGGTTTTGATTTCTTTTCTTTTATTCATTTAGTTATTTATCTATTCTTTCTTTTTATATATATTTATATATGTATATAAATAGATAACCATATTTATATATTCATAAAATGCTATAAATTAGATAAAAATTCAGAAAAATAGTTTTGTTCATAACATATGTTCTAGGGAAATTTATAAAGCTTTGTAACAATTAATTTTGCATAAAAATATATTTTTTCAAATAATTTTAGTTACTAATTATAAATAAATATAAGCTAAAAATCCAAGGATTATATATATATATATATATATATATATATATATATATATATATATATATATATAAATATATAAGTTAGCTAAAAAGATAACCAAAAATTTCTATAATTAAAATAAAAATAATAAAATTCAAAATTCAAAATTTTGGGGATTTACACTACGCTTAGGCCAAAATCTTCGACATAATTTTGTAAGCTCGAGGAAGACCTAGAATACCAGTATGTAGAGCCAAAATCGGATGGGAAAGGAAAAATTATTGAAATCTTTGAGGGGGACTTGGAAGAATTTGATGAATTCTGGAAGTTCACACTGATATTGTACATAATGGGAATCGTCCTTTCTAAGGACAAATTCGTGCCTTTGCTCAACGTGTTTGGAAGCCAAAAGGTAGTATAAACTTTATATCAATGGAGAACGGTTTCTTCTATGTCAGGTTATTATCAACGAGGACATGGAGAGAATTTTGGGAAGTATCTCATGGACGTTTGATGGCCGACTAGTTAAACTGAAACAATAGGAACCAGACTTCAAATTTGAGCAGGAGAGGCTGGCTAATATTCCTATATCTGTAAACCCCCAGAGATTTAGCTATTTTAATTTAATATAATATTTAAAATTATTATTTTTATTATTAATTTGGATTAAGTAAACAAAAGTATCCCTTAAAAATATTTTCCGTAACTTTAATTTTTAGGAGCACAACATTAGCCATTATCTCCAAATAAATTTTATATGCATGATCTAGACGAGCCCACCTTAATTTATGATTATCATATCCCACTCAAACATATCTCCTTGTTCTCTATTTTTATTGTAAAATATTCGGGTCAAAAACTTAATTTCTAGCACCTACAGTGCAACCGTTGACCATTCCAATTTAAATTGGAGATCCAATTTCGACCAATTCTTTCGACCTAATGTATGATCATGATCTATACTAGGTCTAAGACACACATGATACCTGTATCCCACTCTATTGAAACTCTATGTGCTACCTACCCTCAATAGTCACAAATGACCAATTTTCTAGTGAATCGGACCAACCTAGTCAAACTAAACCGCAACGACCCAAACCTGACCCAACTAGAAGTAGTTGGACTTAACCTAGGTTGACTAAGCTAGGTTTGACCATCCATATTAAACATCATTTCAGTTTTGGACAGCCATGGGTTTACTAAATCATTAGGATGGAATGTGAAAGGAAAGGGGTTATAACTTGTGACATTTCCTTACCCCATTGGTACCTCCAAATCCTTCCCCTCCCCACTAGGCTGTCCATAACCCCCATCTCTTCACCTCCCCCATTAGAACCACCTGAAGAAAACTTCTTCCTAACTCTCTTCCTCACATTTTCTATTCATAAACCATCTCCAAATTCCTTCTCTATCTCCCTCCACACCTCCATCCATCCAACCCTACCCAGGCTGAATCTTAATTCAGCAATACCCCCACCAATCCGGCCCTATCTTCCTCCACAGTAAGTATCTTTCTCTCAAATTTTGTATGCTTCTTCCTCTCCCTGTTCTTATCAGTTTCTCTTCACAAACCTTCCATCAAAATTTATTCTAAGTTTCTCAAAAATAGCCCTTCATCAGAGGTGTCCAGGCTGAATCCGAATTCAGTGTATCCTCTTCTCAGGCCACTCCACCACCTCCATAGCCTCCAAACCACCACTAAAGCACCCAAATATCCTTCTCCTACCTCTCCTTAACAAGTTTCATTTATAACTAAGCACCTAAATCATCCTACAACTCCCCCAAACACCCCTTACAAAATGAAGACACCCTGCTGAATCCGTCAGCAATAGCACCACTTAAACACCTTGTTGCCACCATTTTCAGCACTAAAACTCCTTCAACAACTACCCTATCTTCATCCTCTACCTCTCTCCTAATCTCTCTAATCCGTAAAGTACTTGGAGAAATGTTTTGAAGCCCCGGACAGTAGCTACGAGACGAAGTGTCCAAATCTGGACATATTTGTGCAAGCAGTGTACAACCCTCTTTTGCTTTCCTATTTTACTTTGGTAAGAGCTCCAAATCCTCCTACTCAACCCTTCCTACATGTACTTCATATCCTTATTAAATTTTACTAACTTTGTATTCATTTTTTATGATATTGTACCAAGAATATTTATTACTTCTCATGTCTAGACTTGAATGTTATTTATGCACTTGTTGTCCTATTCACTTTGCCATGATCTAAAACTCAAGCAACCACTTGAAAAATATAATTTTTTCTCTAACTATCATTAAATATGAGAATGTATAAATTTTGTTTAGGGTGTTATATATAAATAAATGCATGGTTGAGACATGATTAAATATTGTGCAACTAGTAGTGCATTTTGCCTAGGTTTTGTGATAGCTAGTTTTATTGTTTATAAACACTATGTTGAAATATAGAAGATGTCATGCTAAGGTTGTTCACTAGTTATAGTAGTGCTTGCACACATGTTTCATGACAAATACAAGAAAGAAATGAGGTATATGCCATGATCTTATTATAAATTCAGATTTGACTTGTCTATGTACACTTGATATTTTGTAGTAGAACGAGAGTTGTATATAGTTGGATGAATGGATATACTTGAGAAATATAGTATATGATTGTTTGTGATGACCCTAACTTGACCTATTGTTAATGCTCATGTGCATATTTTAATAAGACAAAACTAACCCTAAGTTGGTTAACATAGTTTGACACTTAGTGAATACCAAGGTTGATGATATGTTGTATATGGAAATCTAGTATGAGAACACCTAGTACCTATATAAACCTTTGTTATAACCATGTTTATGAGGCTTGATGATATTATGTGACTAGTAGGCTTGGTGTTTACACACTTTCTTGGTCCTTGACTAGTGAACCTTAGCCAACCTACTTTGTTAGAACCCCAAATTATTTTAGACTCTAAATAATTGATGGCATTGTATAAGTGGTATCCTTGATTAAATTAGACCCTAATTATCTAATGATTAATGACGTAGAGTAGTTGTACTCTTGTGCATGCTTAGTGAACCATGTCATAGTAACTAATTTTATGATATTATATATTTAGGCTCTTGGGATCGCACGAGCGTGAATTCGAGAGCAGGTTCTTTGTATTATCAACTTGGAGTTCCAGGCAAGTGTACCTTGCCAAACATTGCAGTTCTTGTTACATATTTCCTTGTTTATTTATATTATGGTACATGCTTAACCTAGGACCGTGTGACTTACTTAGCGTCCGATTAATAGTCGGGTGCCAACACTGTACGCAGAGTTGGGTAACGTCGCCTAGAGATGGACATTCGTGACCCTTTATATTATCGTACTTGTCTTATCAAGTATACTATAACCCAGGACACTTGACACTATTCATGAGACAGAATTTTTCTGATATATTTATGGTGATTCTGTGTAGGATACAGGATTGACATAGACATTATATTCATAGATATTATATGACTTGTTGTATTTAGATATGATCTCGCATGAGATGGACATGAGACATTATGGACATGAGACGTGTGGTTATATTGGGTGGGGAGAGACACACAGGCTACAGGCTATTTTATATATATCTACTACTATTGTGAGGTTGTAGACTCTCGAGCAGAGCTAGACCTATTACTTGTTATTACTGCTACCGGTTCCCTGAAACAGAGCTTGTAGCGGTCTCAGCCTGAGTACTAGTGATGCTCTCACTTGCATATCACATAGCTGGTTACATAGTTTGCCCTATTGTTATATTTTCATATACTGTATTTATTTTGGCATACTGTTTCTTGTACCTTGTTATGTCCCTCTGAAGACCTGGTCCCTTGCCAATTTTGCAGCATTGACCTTTGTGAAGCGTGTCTGGAGTTGTTGATATGTGTTGCTTTGTCTTGCAGGAATTGGTGCCAGGTACTTATATCTTTTCTTCCGGAGTCATGGTTATTATTCATATTATTTATTCATCTGCTGATATAGCTTAGTTTTATAGACTCATATTCTTTTCTCGAGTCTATTCGAGCTTATGTGTTACTGGCGGCCGACTTTAGCACATGTAGCTCATTCTTGTATATTCTGATCAATGTGGATTAAGGCATAGATATTTATATTTACTTGATTATATAGATAGTGACCATTTTAATACAGCTTATACGTATTCGAGTCGGACCGGAGTCTGGTCGAATGCGTAGCTGGCATGTTACGTATTCCTAGTCCTACGTATTTTGGGACTGGGACGTGACATATTTTTGTGGTGGCCCATGCAGGTGTTGATTAAATCATTTCGGTTACTTTTCAATACCGAACGAGCCTGTAATTAGGATTAATAGTATTAGTATCTCAATCCACAACTGATTTGAAAATTCTTTAGCATTTGATTATCGCCCTTGGACTTCATAATTGTACTCTTTTATTTCTCTCGACATCCTTAATATTGTTTATCATCTCTCCATATTTCAGAGGGATGAATGTTCATGCATGGTGTTTCCTCCAAAAGCAGATCCTTATCAAGGCGGAAGAAGACATGCTAGATATAAATTATTTAGAAGATGGTTACCGTTAATAGGATAGGTAGATAGGTTATTCCTATATGCTAGAGCTAGTATAGATTGTTAGCATGAGAATTGAATATAGTATTAGAGGCCTAGAACTAATAAAACCTTACCCTTGCTTAAGGTAGCCATAATTTGGAAGAATTAGAAGTTAGCAAGATGGTTTAGAATACTTTATGGAATACATAGCTATATGCTAGGGATCAAATGTGGCTCATGATGGTGATACAAGAAATTATATTATGACCTTAAGAAATTGGAACCTTACGTAACAAGCCATAGTGGTTAAATCTCTAGTTGTCTTGTGACTTTTAGTATCAAAATAGATCTTATGACCCCTTAAATTATTGATGACTATAGGTCTGGACTAAATAGATATGTAGATTGCTAGACCTAATATTTGAGTAATTAGATAACTCAAGTACTAAAGTATAGCTTTCAAAATCAAATTAGATGTATTTGATTAACTGGGTTGTTAGTGTTAATTGAACAAGTGAGTACCACCCATTGACAAGCTAGTATCTGTGATAGAGAAAATAGGTTGAAGGATGAGAGTTTTATGTTATAGTCTTGAGTTAGATATAGTGAATTGCCTATAATAGATGATAAGCTATAACAAGATGGTAACCATATAGTTTCGATGAAGGGTATACATGGAATGAACAAGAAGAAAATCTCATATTCAAGGTGAAAAAAGTAGAATGGTAACAAGAAGAGTCACGAGAAGTACATGATCTTGAGCATTTTAAATTAAGAGAAAGATCTAGGAAGGACTGAAGATTTATCACTCGGCAGTTGCCTAGAAGATCTATACTACGAAGTAGAAAGTACTGGGTCATGATTGACAAAGTTTATAATTGAAAACAAGATTAACATACTAAAAAGATACGAAGGTGAGTAGAAAACAAATGATAAGGAAAAGATATTATGGTCGCATAATCCAAAGAGAAGGGATTGTGGTATGGACTTCAGGAATAATAATTTTAGCATTTATGAATTATAATGCTTTTAGAATTTTGAGAATTTAGTGTGAGTAAAAAAAATTGTTGATCAGTCTCGAAGTGATACGAATTTTAAGGAATTAAACACAGGTTCAGAATCACATACTGACTTGTTAGTCATTCTGTAGAGGATTATCACAAGACTCTTAGATTATAGATTTACATATGGTAGAAAAGTGTAAATGGAAGATAGAAGTCTTATATGAATGATAGCTGAATATTATGAATTTACACATAAACTTATTAGGGTCAGGGATTTAGATTTTTGACTAATAGGGTATGATCTTGCTGGACCTATCCTCAGTAGTAGGTGATGAGAACCTATTTTTAATTTACCATAGCCGATAGAATTTTAGATTTTAGAAATCTTATTCTTTTTATTGTATTGATTATATTTTTATCTAGGGTATTTAGAATGATTGAATAGATATTTATTACATAATTTCTATATATATATTTTTTGTACTACGTATTTGAATAGGGGCTTATGTCGTATTTTATTATATGTATTTCTCTTAGAAATTGTTGAGTTGAGATTCTTGACTATGTATGACTGACTGACTAGATTAGACTTATTGCTGCTAAGAGCAATCATAAGAAGTTAGGTTAGAGTATTTTATTGGGGATACTATAGGTTGATGACGTTGTACCAAGGAAAGAATAAAAATATAATAGCAGTCTTAGCTGTAGAATAAATGATTTAGATACAACATAGGTAGTCTTGAATATTTTGTGCTTGTAAGATTTTAGTGCCTAACCCATGCACTCCTTTGAGAGTTAAGATATGGCATTATTTTTCTTGTAAATATTGAAAGATTCAAACTGAGTTTGGGTTGCGGCATCCTTGTGAAACCTAGGCCTATAGGTGGTAAATTTTTCTAGATGACGATTAGCATGATAACAATAATGAGATAGTACATGGTGGTAAAAATATATTTTGAGGACCAACAACCTTAGACGATTAAATTGTAGGTATATGGAAGTTTAAGGTTTTTAGAATGGCTATGAGTAAGTACCAAGATATATTTATATGTTTAGAGATATGATGAGTTGTGGTTGGAGAGATATATTTTGAATTTCGAGGACAAAATTTTTCTAAGGTGGATAGATTGTAAACCCCCAGAGATTTAGCTTTTTAATTTAATATAATATTTAAAATTATTATTTTTATTATTAATTTGGATTAAGTAAACAAAAGTATCCCTTAAAAATATTTTTCGTAACTTTAATTTTTAGGAGCACAACATTAGCCATTATCTCCAAACAAATTTTATATGCATGATCTAGACGAGCCCACCTTAATTTATGATTATCATATCCCACTCAAACATATCTCCTTGTGCTCTATTTTTATTGTAAAACATTCGGGTCAAAAACTTAATTTCTAGCACCTACAGTGCAACCGTTGACCATTCCAATTTAAATTGGAGATCCAATTTCGACCAATTCTTTCGACCTAATGTATGATCATGATCTATACTAGGTCTAAGACACACATGATACCTGTATCCCACTCTATTGAACCTTTATGTGCTACCTACCCTCAATAGTCACAAATGACCAATTTTCTAGTGAATCGGACCAACCTAGTCAAACTAAACCGCAACGACCCAAACCTGACCCAACTAGAAGTAGTTGGACTTAACCTAGGTTGACTAAGCTAGGTTTGACCATCCATATTAAACATCATTTCAGTTTTGGACAGCCATGGGTTTACTAAATCATTAGGATGGAATGTGAAAGAAAAGGGGTTATAACTTGTGACCTTTCCTTACCCCATTGGTAACTCCAAACCCTTTCCCTCCCCACTAGGCTGTCCGTAACCCCCATCTTTTCACCTCCCCCATTAGAACCACCTGAAGAAAACTTCTTCCTAACTCTCTTCCTCACATTTTTTATTCACAAACCATCTCCAAATTCCTTCTCTATCTCCCTCCACACCACCATCCATCCAACCCTACCCAGGCTGAATCTTAATTCAGCAATACCCCCACCAATCCGGCCCTATCTTCCTCCACAGTAAGTATTTTTCTCTCAAATTTTGTATGCTTCTTTCTCTCCCTGTTCTTATCAGTTTCTCTTCACAAACCTTCCATCAAAATTTATTCTAAGTTTCTCAAAAATAGCCCTTCATCAGAGGTGTCCAGGCTGAATCCAAATTCAGTGTATCCTCTTCTCAGGCCACTCCACCACCTCCATAGCCTCCAAACTACCACTACAGCACCCAAATATCCTTCTCCTACCTCTCCTTAATAAGTTTCATTTATAACTAAGCACTTAAATCATCCTACAACTCCCCCAAACACCCCTTACAAAATAAAGACACCCTGCTGAATCCGCCAGCAATAGCACCACTTAAACACCTTGTTGCCACCATTTCCAGCACTAAAACTCCTTCAACAACTACCCTATCTTCATCCTCTACCTCTCTCCTAATCTCTCTAATCCGCAAAGTACTTGGAGAAATGTTTTGAAGCCCCGGACAGTAGCTACGAGACGAAGTATCCAAATCTGGACAGATTTGTGCAAGCAGTGCACAACCTCTTTTGCCTTCCCATTTCACTTTGGTAAGAGCTCCAACTCCTCCTACTCAACCCTTCCTACATGTACTTCATATCCTTATTAAATTTCACTAACTTTGTATTCATATTTTTATGATATTGTACCAAGAATATTTATTACTTCTCATGTCTAGACTTGAATGTTATTTATGCACTTGTTGTCCTATTCACTTTGCCATGATCTAAAACTCAAGCAACCACTTGCAAAATATAATTTTTACTCTAACTATCACTAAATTTCAGAATGTATAAATTTTGTTTAGGATTTTATATATAAATAAATGCATGGTTGAGACATGATTAAATATTGTGCAACTAGTAGTGCATTTTGCCTAGGTTTTGTGATAGCTAGTTTTATTGTTTATAAACACTATGTTGGAATATAGAAGATGTCATGCTAAGGTTGTTCACTAGTTATAGTAGTGCTTGCACACATGTTTCATGACAAATACAAGAAAGAAATGAGGTATATGCCATGATCTTATTATAAATTCAGATTTGACTTGTCTATGTACACTTGATATTTTGTAGTAGAACGAGAGTTGTATATAGTTGGATGAATGGATATACTTGAGATATATAGTATATGATTGTTTGTGATAACCCTAACTTGACCTATTGTTAATGCTCATGTGCATGTTTTAATAAGACAAAACTAACCCTAAGTTGGTTAACATAGTTTGACACTTAGTGAATACCAAGGTTGATGATATGTTGTATATGGAAATCTAGTATGAGAACACCTAGTACCTATATGAACCTTTGTTATAACCATGTTTATGAGGCTTGATGATGTTATGTGACTAGTAGGTTTGGTGTTTACACACTTTCTTGGTCCTTGACTAGTGAACCTTAGCCAACCTACTTTGTTAGAACCCCAAATTATTTTAGACTCTAAATAATTGATGGCATTGTATAAGTGGTATCCTTGATTAAATTAGACCCTAATTGTCTAATGATTAATGACGTAGAGTAGTTGTACTCTTGTGCATGCTTAGTGAACCATGTTATAGTAACTAATTTTATGATATTATATATTTAGGCTCTTGGGATCGCACGAGCGTGAATTCGAGAGCAGGTTCTTTGTATTATCAACTTGGAGTTCCAGACAAGTGTACCTTGCCAAACATTGCAGTTCTTGTTACATATTTTCTTGTTTATTTATATTGTGGTACATGCTTAACCTAGGACCGTGTGACTTACTTAGCGTCCGATTAATAGTCGGGTGCCAACACTGTACGCAGAGTTGGGTAACGTCGCCTAGAGATGGACATTCATGACCCTTTACATTCTCGTACTTGTATTATCAAGTACACTATAACCCAGGACACTTGACACTATTCATGAGACAGAATTTTCCTAATATATTTATGGTGATTCTGTGTAGGATGCAGGATTGACATAGACATTATATTCATAGATATTATATGACTTGTTGCATTTAGATATGATCTCGCGTGACATGGACATGAGACGTTATGGACATGAGACGTGTGGTTACATTGGGTGGGGAGAGACACACAAGCTACAGGCTGTTTTATATATATATCTACTACTATTGTGAGGTTGTAGACTCTCGAGCAGAGCTAGACCCATTACTTGTTATTACTGCTACCGGCTCCCCGACACAGAGCTTGTAGCGGTCTCAGCCTGAGTACTAGTGATGCTCTCACTTGCATATCACATAGCTGGTTACATAGTTTGCTTTATTGTTATATTTTCATATACTATATTTATTTTGGCATGCTGTTTCTTGTACCTTGTTACGTCCCTCTGAGGACCTGGTCCCTTGCCAGTTTTGCAGCATAGACCGTTGTGAGGCCTGTCTGGAGTTGCTGATGTGTGTTGCTTTGTCTTGCAGGAATTGGTGCCAGGTAATTATATCTTTTCTTCCGGAGTCATGGTTATTATTCATATTATTTATTTATCTGCTGATATAACCTAGTTTTATAGACTCATATTCCTTTCTTGAGTCTATTCGAGCTTATGTGTTATTGGCGGCCGACTTTAGCACATGTAGCTCATTCTTGTATATTCTGATCAATGTGGATTGAGGCATAGATATTTATATTTACTTGATTATATAGATAGTGACCATTTTAATACAGCTTATACGTATTCGAGTCGGACCGGAGTCTGGTCGAATGCGTAGTTGGCATATTACGTATTCCTAGTCCTATGTATTTTGGGACTGGGGCGTGACAATATCGGTATGCTTTCCTGACCTTCCTATTTACCTATGGAGTAAGCCGACCATTATGAAGCTGCCGAGCCTCATTGGAACTCCTATAAAGACTAACATGGCTACAACAAAATGCCTAAGAATCACATATGCTTATGTGTTTTTTGATATCAATACAACGGAGGAATTACCTAGCACATTATGATTTGTATTGCCCAATGGAACGTGGAGTACGAATTAGTGCCATAGGTATATGACAAATGCCAATATTTTGGCCATTATAATGCTAATTGCAATTTCTCGGAGAAAGGGGATCAAATTGATGCAATGAACCAGGAGGTGTTGGGATCGAACACGCCCTATAATGTGCTTTGATATCGTGTCTGAAATTGACTGCAGTGAATACTTTGGCCAACCCACCTAAGATAACGAACCCCTGTCTAATGAACACCAAGCACAAATAAAGATAACATATATGGTGGTAACTACGTTACCTAGACAAATTCTAATCTATATAACTCAAGTAAAATTACAAGATTGATAAAACCAATGTTGAATCATTTGTGCTAATAGGTTCAACCACCTCACCACACTAAAAAAAGAAAAGAAAGAGATTAGAATTGAAATTACTCACCAAACCCCGTAGAATTTTCCCTGAACAAAGGCGACGATCCCTCGATCAGAACTCCTCTTACTTTTGTCTTAGATGACGAGCCTTAAGAGCAAAGTATGAAATTTTTTCTTAGATTTTCTGTGGACGAGCACCCAAATCTCGACCTTTTGTGCTCTATCTTTGTGCCTCCACCCCCATCCATATAAATAGGATGAGAAACCCTAGTTTAGGTCATAGGAATTCCTAAATAGGAAATCCATTATCTAAAATAGCAACCACCAATTATGGACGCCCAAATATGGTCAAATTAAATATTTGATACAAATTTATAAATCAAATCAAATTAGATATTTAATGTTGATTTCTAAATTATATTAGATCAAATATTTTGTCACATTAGTTCCCAGTTTTTGTATTTCTAATTTTTGGATATTAAATTTTTTTTCTCATAAAATGGTATTATGATGTGTTTCGTGTTTCATTTATTGTGTTCATGTAT
This sequence comes from Iris macrosiphon, assembly GCA_036927795.1. NCBI lineage: Eukaryota > Viridiplantae > Streptophyta > Magnoliopsida > Asparagales > Iridaceae > Iris > Iris macrosiphon. The sequence goes on along the minus strand of JAYESA010000005.1, from coordinate 210,524,858 downwards.
TTATGATTTTGTTTTATTATGACTACCCTGGACCTATAGAATCCTTTTGGCATTTTCATGGACTCGTGTTATGACCCATGCGTAGGTTGGAGAACCTTGAAATTTTTCGAAGTAAAACTTTTTACTTCATTTAGATGATCCGTCGGTGATCAGTGGAATTCCGATGGATAATCTGACCGGGATATTTTGGCATGAATAATGTTCAGATATTTTGTGAATAGTGTTTGGTTCACTCTATTATCCGTTGATTTCTTGGTTCTGAATCACTCTATTATCCAGTGATTTCATAGTTTTCTTTTGAGTGGATGAGATAGATTTAGATAGTGACGTGGATCGCTAATGTACAAGATCCAACGGTTATGATTAATTTTTGACTTCTATATAAACCACTATCTTTTCTCTCCTCTCTCTTTTCTCTCTCTTCACTCTCTCTTTTCATTTCTTCTTCTCTCTCCCTTTCCTCTCCAAGGTGTTTGCTTGGACATTTAGCTTGGAGCTTGACCTTGAGGCCTAAGAATGTGATTTTTGAACTCCTCTTGGTGGTGGAGTAGAAGAATTAGGCTAGGACTCTACCTTAGGTAAGTATATCTTGCTCACTACGATAACCTATTTTCTTGTATTTTTTTTCTTTAGTATTCTTTCTTAGATACAGTGATAAAAGTTTCTCTTTAAATGTTTTACATCAATTATATATGACATTTTTGGTTTTGTTCGTTGGCTTTGTGTTTCGGCTCCCAAAAGCGTATTTTATGAAATATTTTATGGTTATCATCTTTCAGAACTAAAAATTTGTGAAAACTAATATTTTTATGTTGTGGAAAATTCAATTTATTTAATTTTTATGTTTAAAAATCCGAAATTCGAGTTAAAACGAAGTTTTTATGGCCAAAATAAGTTTTAAAAAATTCTAAGTCCGGGCTGATGTGTAGTTTCGGATGATCCGATGGTAATCCGTGAAAATCCGACGGATGATCCAAAAAATGGTCCAAAAATCTGTTGTTTCATGATGGATGATTCGTCGGTAATCCGCGGTAATCCACCAGATAATTGAATTAGGCTGTTTAGGCCATTTTTGTCCGTTTTTTCTATTTTAGTTCATTTTTGCTTCTTTCTTCGAATGTTTTGATTCCTTAGTATAATAATATAATTTTATATAGATTTGGGAAGTTATTTTCTCCATATGCTTGATATGAGTCCAAGTTTTTCTCGATACCGTAGAATATTTTTCGTGGCATTAGGCAATCGAGTGTGAGTATTGCCTAATGTATCGCGTGTTATGAGTTACAAGAACATTCGTCAGTGATATCTCACGAATTACTTGTGCCCATAGCTCATCATTCTAGGACGATTCTTGAGTGTCCACAACTTGAGAATCAAAAATATATTTGATAAGATAAATGACTAGTCAACTAATATAGATTATTGGGAGGGAAGGATATTCACACTGTCGGCTACCCCTATCCCCAAGGGGCCATGAGACATGTCTCAACCATGATAGGCAAGGGCTCCATGATATACCAAGTGGCGTGTGCTGCGGCACTACTAGACAAGACAAGTATTGATTTCTTTTTAGATAAGATAGATGTTGTTGTTGAGCTGCAGTTCCTTTCATTATATGTGTTATGTTGCACTGCGGTTCCTATCAATATATGTTTCTTCCATATGTTTAGGTTTATGTTTTCCAGCTCTTTAGTTGTCATTGTTTTTGTTGTGCCCAATAATTTTACTAGACAAGCGTACCCTTGGCCATCTGGGTTGTCTGCAGTGCAGGTAGTAGTGAAGTTTCTCAAACTTGTAATTATAGTAATTAAGATTTGTGATAACCCTAGCTAGTTATTTTTAGCAAGCCATAGAAAATGCTTGGCCGTGCTCTTTTGATTACGCATTACTTATATGCTCGCGCTTGCCTATGTGTCGGTGAGTAGATAGGGACTAAGTTCTGGTCAGAAAAAGATCTACAATCCCGGTCCTCTGACTTCGAGTAGTTCCTAAGTTTCCTTGTCGCTTACCAGCTTATCTTTCTCTATAGCTATTGGTTCTTCTTTTATCTTATTTATTTTTGAGATGAGTGCATTGGTACCTCATGAGTCTTGTTACGTATTTATATTTGGAAGAGATATTTGTATTACAGACTCCTGGACAGAAGGCCTACAAACTCGGCCCGAAGGCCCCACAAATCCCGGCCCGAAGGCCCGCACCTGCACCTACACCGCACCTAAACTTCACCCCACCACACTTGAATCGCACCTGCATTGCTACTGACATTAATTCCTCCACAGAAAATTAAATGTGTTTCCCCGTTACTCGAACCCACAACCTCTTGGGGGAATATGTCTCACTCTAAGCACTTGAGCTAGAGGTTCTTGGATATATATATTTATATATATATATATATATATATATAAGCATTGCACGTGCAAAAAAAAATTGTTAAAAAAATTAAATATGAATTTATTATAAAAACTATCATTCGTAGGAATTAAACTCAAGCAACTAAAAAAATGTCTCCCACCTTAACCACTTGAGTTGCATTTTTTAGTTATAAATAAATTATATTAGATAGTTAAATGGTTAGTTAAGATTTTTTTAAATAATTAATGGAGTATTCAGGTAGTTATTTAGTTATCTTCTTATTATTATTTTAAATTTATTTAAAAGGATGATATACATACGGCTTGGACGGCTTATTTTTGAGCCATTTCCAAGCCGCATTATAGGATTAGACTAGTAATCTGCACGTGCATAAAAAAAATTAAAAAAATTAAATATAAATTTATTGTAAAAAATGTCATTCCTATGAATTGAACTCAAGCAACGAAGAAAATTTTCTTCCACCTTAACCACTTGAGTTAAGAGTTATTTAATTATAAATATATTATATTAGGTAGTTAAATGCTTGGTTAAATATATTTTTTAATAATTACTGGAGGATTTGTGTAGTTATTCAGTTATCTTCTTAATAATTTTTTAATTCATTTAAAAGATGATATACATACGGCTTAGACGGCTCATTTTTGAGCCGTTTCTAAGCCGCACTAGTTGTGTTTGTAGTATAATGGTAGTTAGTTTTAACTCCAATTTTGTAGGATTGTGTGTTCGATTCATATGCTGTTCATAATATATATATATATATATATATATATATATATATATATATATATATATATATATATATATATATATATATATATTTCTTATTTTTAAGAAACAATTTTTTTTCTAGTTTTGTAAACACCCAGATTTTTAGAATTTAATCTTAAAATTTTTATTATGAATTTTTAAATTTTTGGAGATTTTCTTTAATTTTTAATTAATTATAATAAATATTCTCCAGGGATTTATATTTTTGTGAATTAAATTAATTATTAAAATATTGTAAAAATTATATTTTTGAGTGTATAATTAATAATAGGATATTGTGTAATTTTTCTGGAATTGTTTGGGCTCAAAAACTATTTTTAAATAGCTAAAATGCATTATTTTTAAATAAACCAAATTGAACCAAACCAAACCAAACCAAACTAGACCAAACCAACCCAGACCAAACGAACCGGATCCTACCCGACCCGCTAACCCGCGACCCTTACCCGACCAGCTAACTTATTATCTACAGAAACTGAAAATTTATTTCTTCCCCGACCGCTACAGTAGCTGCCGGCGACCCCTCCGTTCACTTTCCTTTAGCCGCCGGCGACCCCTCCGTTGACCTCCCCGTAACCGCTGTACCTCGCCCCTATAAAATCCCAGTCAGCCGAACCCACCACCATCACAACCTCTCTCACTCCGACGATGACTCCGGCCTCGACGACGACTCCGGCTCCGACAGAAACTTCCCGAGCGGCCGCGACTGAACGCACGTGAGCATGGCATGGGTGACAGGCAGCAGCCGCAGCAATCCGTCACCGATGATCGTGCACCATCGCCCGCATCCGTTCACGCACAGCACAGAGCAAATTCGACCCCCTCTGTTTCCAGTAAGTTATCTTCCTCCATGTTGTATTGATTCTCGAACGGCCTGTTGTGTTGTGTTCAAAGTATAACCCTCTCGAACCCTGTATAATTAGTTTAGGATATCGGGTCCTGTGTCGATCGTAAATCGTGACGCAAAACAGAAAAAATAACCCAATTTATAGTTCAAAAAACTGTCCCAAACCCCCATGTTCTTGGCCGTTTTTTCTCCAACTTAGTTAATATTTTTAAATTTCACTTAAACAGTAATTTAGACAACATAACCAAGATTTAACCCCATTAACTAGATTATTTTAATTTATTGTATGCTGAGTTTTATTCGCGGTTGAAGTTGACAAAAAACTTGGTTTTCTGAACCCTTTTTTTTGAAACGGGGTACGTCATGCTAAACGAGGCGACTTCGTCATGTGCAAATTATATCGAAAGATGCGTATCGTCAACGTGGATGTGTGAGATTTCATGAAAGTTGATTTGGATGTGCGTGCACACCGAAATTAACACGTATCCGTCGAAAAGTCTCATATCGACCTATTCTGACACTCGTCATAATTTTGTGTATGCTTGTCATTTCGTAACGAAACTTGTGCCATTGGATTCATAGCATTACGTTGGTCCTATGCCCCAAGTTTGGTTCAATTCTGAGAACGTTGATGAAATCCCTTTTCGTGGGCCCCACGGCTCTACTTGATGGATGATTTTGTGATCGTCTCATCGAAGTTCAGTTCTGGAAGTTCTGTTAGGTTCGTATCATTGTTCTGGACTTGTAGACACTAAGTTTGACAAATTTAAAAAACTTTATCCCTAGCACATTTTTTGGTACGAAGTGGGCCACATGTGGATCCCACTTTGACCAGAAACTGTCAATTCTGCCCCTGTGTCCAAATTGGACTTATGGGTAGTCAATTCTAGCTATTTTAAGTATTCTGAGAGTGATGATAATATTTGTTTCAGCATCCGGAGACGTACATGGAGATTTTACTGTTACAGGAGCAACTGAAGGAGTTCAAAACCCAGACAAGTGTACCTTGCCAAACTTGTAGTAATTACTTTAATATTATTTGCTAGAGTTATTGTTGTGATGAACCTGCTCAACCTAGGACCGTGAGACATTGCTTAACTTCTGAACAAGATTCGGGTGTCGACGCCGTATGCGGAGTCGTGTAACGTCACTTAGTGAGTTGATAACACGATCCTACATATTTTCGTGCTTGTTTTACCAAGTACGTCATAATATAGGACACTTGACACTTTTTATGAGACATAATCTTTCCTGAGTTATTCATGGTAATTCTGTATAGGCTTACAGGATTTGTGACATAAGACTTGCATATACTTAGATATCATTATGACTCGTTGTACTAGCTAGAGGTCATGATCTTGCGTATTATGGACATGAGACGTCGTGGTCCTGAGACGTGTGATTACATTGGATGGAAAGAGACAAACAGGCTACAGGCTGATTATATACATATATATTTATTATTGCGGTACTTTAGTCTCTGATCCAGAGCTTGGCCCATTACGTGATATTACTGCTACCGGCTCCCCGACACAGAGGTTGTAGTGGTCTCAGCCTTAGTGCTAGTGATGCTCTCATTTGCATATCACATAGCTGGTTACATAACTTGCCCTGTTGATATATTTTTATATATTGTATTTTATTTGGCTTGAGTTATTCTTGTACCTTGCTATGTCCCCTGAGGACCTGGATCCGGATTATGTCCCCAGGTACAACAGAAGAGGAATATCACGAGGTATACGGAATATGAGCTGACGCTAGAGCAGTATTGGCACCAGAGGACGAGGTGGTGCCAGAGAATTTCTCCTGAGTATTTTGTTACATACTCAGTTATTTATGTTTCTAGTTACTCTAGATCCTGACTCTTGGATTACTGTATTAAACTTATTATCGGGTTGTTCCACGAGATACTTTTTATTGAGACTTGTTGATGGATTATATTTCTTTTTGATTAGTCTGACATTTTGAATTGTGTTTACTTTTTGTGGATGAGATTAGATTTAGACTGTGACATGTGTCGTAGACCATTGTATTTATTACAGCTTAAGTGCACTCTAACGGGTCCATTAAATTGGGTTTGCCCATTGGAGTTGTGTTGCTGGCAATTGCCACGTGGCTAGTCCCTCGGTATTTTTGGATTGGGGCATGACATGGTTTTTGTGGTGGCCCATGCAGGTCCACGACTATATTATTTTGATTTTAACTAAGGGACCGAGCAAGCCTGCGATTAGAATAAGTTATAGGATCTCATTCACTTATTGATCTATTCTTGACCTCTATATCAATTTTAAAATAATTTCTTGACTTGCATCCTATCTTGATTCCTCCATACGATTCTCATAGTTTAATTTTAATATAGAGTAATGGATCCAAGAGCCGGCGACGAGACTCCCGTAGGTACACCAAAAGGTGCTGTGGTCACCTACGATGATGGAGTGACACCATTGGGTGGAGGTCCATCCACTCAACAAAGCAATCAAGCATACCAGCATGCCTCAAAATTTCGACGAGACGATATTCTACCACCACCGCAGTTTACTCCACCAATGCCCATTTTTCCACAAGGACAGACTATGGACGGACAGCAGATATTCCAAATGTTCTACGCAATAATACAAGCCCAACAACAGGTTCATCAAGAGGCTCTGCGTCACGAGACAGAGAACTTGAGGAACAGTCTAGTAACCGCACTGGAGCAGACGAACCCACCAGCTAGGCGACCATCAACGAGATCTATCACTGATTTTCGCCAGCTGAAGCTACGTATATTTTCTAGAAATGAGGAGCCCACTGAAGTTCATGAGTGGCTCACAAACACTCAACACCAGTTGGAAGCAACTGAGCTTCCGAGGGAGCAGTGGATAACTGTCGTTAGGATGCAGTTGACGGGCAATGCACATCATTGGTGGTTATTTGAGCAGAGACGGCTCAGATCGGACCGAGTCACTTGGAAGGAGTTCTCTAGACTCTTTCAGGAGATGTATATTCTAGCCATTGCCAGAGAGAAACTTAGAGATAAGTTTAACCACCTCATTCAAGGCAATATGACGGTAGAAGAGTACAATGCAGAGTTCATCCGTTTGAGTTGCTTCACCCCTACTTTAATTCCGACAGAAGAGGAGAAGGCGGAGAAGTTCTTTGATGGACTTAGCTTTGAGCTACAGATATTGATTGGATCCGTTGCACCTACTTCATACACGGATGTCCTTGCTGCAACATGACTCGTGGAGCGCATCACTAGGAGAGAGTCCAGCCTGAAATGATCGTTCACATCAGCACCAGCCAGAGCACCACACGAGGAGTCTATAAAGCGACCCCAGAGGAATCCACCATAGAGAGCAGCACCACGAGTCATATCCCTTCCTAGTTGTCATTATTGTGGCAAGGTTAGCCATATTGAGATGGAGTGCAGACGCAATTTGGGACTATGCTTGATTTGCGGATCCAACCAACATCCAGCCAAGGACTTCCCTAAGCATCGAAAGGGAGCACCGATGGTGGACCGACCAGCTTTACCAGCACTAAGACCATCCCAGCAGCCACCTAGGCCATCTTATCCAGCATTGGAAGCACCACAGACGGGAGTTGGAGGAGTCAAACCACCAGCTCCAGGAGGGTATCAGCCGAGGCCACCTTTGGCACCACATGTAGACTATTCCAGCAGGCTCGACAGCAGAGAGGACCAGCTCAGGGACGAGGACATGTATTTGCATTGTCTATTGAAGAGGAAGCTACTATAGGAGAGGTCATAGCAGGTACTACTATATTAGTAGCTTCATTACCTGTTGTAGCTTTATTCGATTCTGGAGCATCGCATTCATTCATAGCTACTAGCTTCTAGCCACATATAGAGTAGCTACTGCACCCCTTCCGAAGACTAAGAAAATTCTTACGGGAGGCAAAATTATTCCAATTAGTGACATTTGTAGATCTTATTCGGTAGTAGTCTGTAGGAGAGAGATGCGAGCTCAATTCTTGATCTTTTCCATGCCGGATTAAGATATTGTATTTGGTATGGACTGGATGAGCCAGTACCATGCGACTATAGATTGCCGGCTTGGACGGATTATATTTCAACCGCCTGGATATCCAGAGTTTGAGTTTCTTCGGGAAACCATAGAGCAAGGTGTTCAGCCCACACTTAGGGTACTCTCTGCATAAGGGGAGTCCGAGTACCCAAAGGTTGTATCTGAGTTTGTGGATATATTTTTCAATAATCTTTCAGGCTTAACACCTGATCGAGAAATAGAATTCACAATAGACTTGACTCCAGGAGCGGAGCCTATCACTTCATCAGTGTACCGGCTAGCACTTAAGGAGTTGGTGGAATTGAAGGAGCAAGTTGATGATCTTCTGGAGAAGGGTTTTATTCGATCTAGTATTTCACTATGGGGAGTACCTATACTATTTGTGCCAAAGAAGGATGGAACGGTACGCCTGTGTATTGACTACAGGGTACTAAACGCTGTAACCATCAAGAACCGGTATCCCTTACCACGCATTGACGATCTATTCAATCAGCTGAGTGCTGCTAGTGTATTACCAAAGATCGATCTTAGATCCGGATATCACCAGATTAGAGTACGGAAAGATGATATATCGAAGACAGCCTTCAGGACCAAGTATGGACACTATGAGTTCTTAGTTATGCCGTTTGGTTTAACCAACACGCCAACTGTGTTCATGAGTTTGATGAACATAGTTTTTCATCAGTACTTGGACAAGTTCGTGGTTGTGTTTATTAATGACATCTTGATATATTCTAAGAGCCACGAAGAGCACGTGGAGCATCTCAGAATCGTGCTAGAGACGCTGAGACAGGAGAAGCTGTATGCCAAACAAAATAAATATGAGTTTTGTATGGATAGGGTGCCTTTCCTGGGAAATATCATCTCGGGAGAAGGACTCACAGTTGATCCGGAGAAGGTTGCTGCAATAGAAACTTGGCCTACACCTACATCAGTTGTGAAAGTAAAAAGTTTTCTCGGACTTGCTGGATACTATCGGAGGTTCATGGAAATTTTTTCAAGAATTGCGGAGCCTATGACGCGCTTGACGTATAAGGATCAGGAGTTTGCATGGACGAAAGATTGTCAGAAGACCTTTGAGGAGTTGAAGAGGCGATTGACGACATCACCGGTCTTGACTCTTCCTTCAGGATCGGGAGGCTTCGTTGTTTATAGTGATGCGTCAGGCAGTGGACTAGGATGTGTTCTGATGCAACATGACAAAGTTATCGCTTATGCATCGAGACAGCTGAAGGTTCATGAGAAGAACTATCCGACGCACGATCTTGAGCTAGCTGCAGTAATATTTGCATTAAAGATATGGATGCACTATCTTTATGGAGAGAAGGTAGAAATCTTCACTGATCACAAGAGTCTGAAGTATGTCTATACTCAAAAAGAGCTCAATATGATTTTGATGGTCTGGCTAGAGTTGATGGTCGATTTTGATATTGATTTGCAGTACCATCCGGGCAAGGCGAATGTCATAGCAGACGCACTAAGCAGGAAGCCCACAACTTATTTCCTGACAATGCAGCCCCAGCTATTAGAGGATCTATAAGAGCTCAAGATAGAGGTTATTTTGCTAAGACAGAGTGGATTATTGGCGAATCTTGAAGTTAAGTCATCACTAGTTGAGAGGATTAAGATGGCATTACCCACAGATGCTAGGTTCTGAAGACTTAAAGAGAAGACGAAAGCCGGCATGCAGACGAGACTTCGAATCCATGAGGACGGGACATTAAGATGCGAAAATTGCCTATATATTTTGAATGGAGAGTTGAGACATGAATTGATGTCTGAAGCACATAGCTCCATGTACTCTATTCATCCGGGAGGTACGAAGATGTACCGAGATTTGAGGCAGTACTTGGTGGCATGGGACAAAGAGATAGATTACATAATTTGTGGTAAAATATTTGGTCTGTCAGCAAGTTAAGGCCGAGCATCATAGAACTACTGGTATGTTACAGCCGCTTTCTATACCCGAATGGAAGTGGGTACACATCACTATATATTTTGTTACAGGATTTCCAAGAAGCCCCAGTAGAAAGGATGCAGTCTGGATTATTGTGGATCGACTCACCAAATCGGCACATTTCTTGCCGTTCAGAGTTGGACAATCCACGGAGTTTCTAGCTGACATGTATATACGATAGATCGTAAGATTATATGGAGTACCGGTTAGTATTGTGTCAGATCGTGACTCAAGGTTCACTTTCCATTTTTGGCGAAGCATGCATGAGAGTCTTGGCACCCGACTCAAGTTTAGTACTGCTTACCATCCACAGACAGACAGTCAGTCGGAGAGCACGATTCAGATCCTGGAGGATATGCTGAGGTCGTATATGTTAGACTTCAGAGGGTCTTGGAAAGACCATTTGCACTTGGTGGAGTTCTCTTACAATAGCAGCTACCAGACGAGCATCCGGATGGCATCTTTCGAGGCGTTGTACGGTAGAAAGTTCAGGTCACCGATATGTTGGAGTGACATTGGCGAGCATCAGATACTCAATCCGGAGTTAGTTATACAGACAGTTGAGAACGTGAAGCAAATTCAGAGTCATCTTCGTGCAGCTCAGGACAAATAAAAGCATTGGGCTAACACATACCGCTGACCTAGAGTTCAAGGAAAGCTGAGGAAAGTCGAGCTGAGGAGGTACGTGATGTGGCATATCGTCTTGCATTACCCCCATCTATTCTTGAAAATCTATTCTTGAAAATCTTACCTACTCGAGGTACTATTCGATTTGGGAGTAGAGAAAAGCTGAGCTCGAGGTACATTGGGCTATTTGATATTTTAGAGCGTATTGGTGATGTGGCGTATCGTCTTGCATTACCTCCATCTCTAGAGGGAGTGCATGATGTATTCTATGTCTCACAGCTGAGGAGGTACGTGACTGACCCAAGTCACGTAGTTGATCATTCTGAGGTTACAGTGGGACATAGCTTGAGGTATGAAGAGCAACCAGTTGGGATACTTGACATTAGTGAGAAGATATTACGGGGTCAGACGATTAGATTGGTCCGGATAGCTTGAAAACATCACTCACCGGCGAATCTACTTGGGAACGAAAGGATATCATATGCCAACGTTATCCTCACCTATTCGAAGATGCAGGTATGACCTAAGAACTACCTATAGGTTACCATGATTATTTTTACTGAGTAGTTAATTCTTAATTGCGAGGACGCAATCCTTTTAAGGTGGGTAGATTGTAAACACCCAGATTTTTAGAATTTAATATTAAAATTTTAATTATGAATTTTTAAATTTTTGGAGATTTTTTGTAATTTTTAATTAATTATAATAAATGTTCTTCAGGGGTTTATATTTTTGTGAATTAAATTAATTATTAAAATATTACAAAAATTATATTTTTGAGTGTATAATTAATAATAGGATAATGTATAATTTGTTTAGAATTTTTTGGGCTCAAAAACTATTTTTAAATAGCTAAAATATATTATTTTTAAATAAACCAACTTGAAACCAACCCAAACTAGACCAAACCAACCCAGACCAAATGAACTGGATCCTATCCGACCCGCTAACCCGCGACCTATACCCAACCCACTAACCTATCATCTACAGTAACTGAAAATTTATTTCTTCCCCGACCGCTACAGTAGCCACCGGCGACCCCTCCATTCACCTTCCTTTAGCCGCCGGCGACCCCTCCGTTCACCTCCCCGTAACCGCCGTACCTCGCCCCTATAAAACCCCAGTGAGCCGAACCCACCACCATCACAACCTCTCTCACTCCGACGACTCCGGTCTCGACGACGACTTCGGCTCCTACAGAAACTTCCCCGAGCGGCCACGACTGAACGTACGTGAGCACGACTCGGGTGACAGGCAGCAGCCGTAGCAATCCGTCGCCGACGATCGGGTACCGCCACAGACGATCGTGCACCGTCGCCCACATCCGTCCATGTGCAGCACATCGCAGATTCGACCCCCTTTGTTTCCAGTAAGTTATCTTCCTCCACGTTGTATCGATTCTCGAACGGCCTATTGTGTTATGTTCACATTGTGACCCTTTCGAACCATGTATAATTAGTTCGGGGTATCATGTCCTGTGTCGGTCGTAAATTGCAACGCAAAAGAGGAAAAAATAATATAATTTATAGTTCAGAAATTGTTCCAAACTTCCATGTTCATGGATGTTTTTCCTCCAACTTAGTTAATATTTTTAAATTTTACTTATACAGTAATTTAGACAACATAACCAAGATTTAACCCCATTAATTAGATTATTTTAATTTATTGTATGCAGAGTTTTATTCGCGGTTGAAGTTGACCAAAAACTTGGTTTTCTAAACCCAATTTTTTTTAAAACGGGGTGCGTCCCGCTTAACGAGGCAATTTTGTCGTATACAAATTGCATTAAAAGGCGCGTATCGTCAACGCGGACGTGTGAGATTTTGCGAAAGTTGATTTAGATGTGCGTACACACCGGAATCAACGCATATCCGTCGAAAAGTTCCGTATCGGTCTATTCTGACACTCGTCATAATTTTGTGTATGCTTATCATTTTGCAACAAAACTTATTCCATTGGATTCATAGTATTACGCTGGTCCTGTACCCCAAATTTGGTTTGATTCTGAGAACATTGACAAAATCTCTTTTCGTGGGCCCCACGGCTCCACTTGACGGGCGATTTTGTGATCGGCTTATCGAAATCCAGTTCTGGATGTTCTGTTGTGTTCGTATAATCGTTCTGGACTTGTAGACACTAAGTTTGACAAATTTGAAGAACTTTATCTCTGGCATATTTTTTGGTGCGAAGTGGGCCACTTGTGGACCCCACTTTGACCAGAAACTGTCAATTCTGTCCCTGTGTCTAAATTGGACTTATGGGTAGTCAATCCTAGCTATTTTAAGTATTCTGAGAGTGATGGTAATGTTTGTTTAAGCATCCGGAGGCGTACCTGGAGATTTCACTTTTACGGGAGTAACTGAAAGAGTTCAAAATCCAAGCAAGTGTACCTTGCCAAACTTGCAGTAATTACTTTAATATTATTTACTAGAGTTATTTCTGTGATGTACCTGCTCAACCTAGGACCGTGAGACGTTGCTTAACGTCCGAACAAGATTCGGGTGTCGACGCCGTATGCGGAGTCCTGTAACGTCACTTAGTGAGTTGATACCACGATCATATATATTTTTGTGCTTGTTTTACCAAGTACGTCATACCATAGGACACTTGACACTTTTCATGAGACAGAATCTTTCCTGAGTTATTCATGGTGATTCTGTATAGGCTTACAGGATTCGTGACATAAGACTTGCATATACTTAGATATCATTATGACTCGCTGTACTAGCTAGAGGTCATGATCTTGCGTGTTATGGACATGAGATATCATGGACATGAGACGTATGATTACATTGGGTGGGGAGAGACACAGGCTACATGCTGATTACATACATATATATTTATTATTGCGGTACTTTAGTCTCTGATCCAGAGCTTGGCCCATTACGTGATATTACTGTTACCGGCTTCCCGACACAGAGCTTGTAGTGGTCTCAGCCTTAGTACTAGTGATGCTCTCATTTGCATATCACATAGCTGGTTACACATAGCTTGCCCTGTTGATATATTTTTATATGCTGCATTTTGTTTGGTTTGAGTTATTCTTGTACCTTGCTATGTCCCCTGAGAACCTAGATTCGGATTATGTCCCCAGGTATAGCAGAAGAGGAATATACCGAGGTATACGGAACATGAGCTGACGCTAGAGTAGTATTGGCACCAGAGGACGAGGTGGTCCCAGAGGATTTCTCCTGAGTATTTTGTTATATACTCAGTTATTTCTGTTTCTAGTTACTCTATATCCTGACTCTTGGATTACTGTATTAAACTTATTATCGGGTTGTTCCCCGAGACACTTTTTATTGAGACTTGTTGATGGATTATATTTCTTTTTGATTAGTCTGATATTTTAAATTGTGTTTACTTTCTGTGGATGAGATTAGATTTAGACTGTGACATGTGTCGTAGACCATTGTATTTATTACAGCTTAAGTGCATTCTAACGGGTCCATTAAATTGGGTTTGCCCATTGGAGTTGTGTTGTTGGCCATTGCTACGTGGCTAGTCCCTCGATATTTTGGGACTTGGGCGTGACAAGTTTATCACTCTTTTTCTCAAAAATATTATAATATATTCTAAAATTACTCTAATACTATTAATATGGATGTTTTACAATGTCAATGTACTTTTAGTATATATTCATAGACGGTCATACATGGTAGTTATTCAAAGTTGGTCATATTTGTCAAAATAATATAATAATTACTTGCTATCCATTCAAACCATTAGAACTAAATTGTAAGTTATATTATAGTTATTCAAAGACGGTCTTATTTATTGGGTCTTAAAATATTTGTATCTGTCACATTTGGCCTTAAAATATTTATAATAAATGCCTTACAAATATATGTATATACAATATTTTTTTATGGTAATTATTCAAACATCACTTATATTGTAGTTATTCAAACATTGCACTTTTTGGTAGTTTTTCAGACATTTAACTTATATGGTAGTTTTTTAAAAACTGTCATATTCGTTTGGCCTTAAAGTATTTGTACCTGTCATATTTGACCTTAAAATATTTATTCAATAAATTTCATACAAATATATGTATATACAATACATTTTTTAGAAATAAATGTGCGTTCACATATCCTTAAAATATTGCAATAAAAAATAAATATTAAAATATTTGTACATAAAGTCAATTCTTTTTTTATAATAAAAAATGGTCTACTCGGGCCTAAAGTCTAAGTCCTTTTTTTTAATTAAAACGTTCTACTCAATTCCAAAGCCCAAAAATAAATTCATAAAAAAAATTGGGCCAACCCAGACCCGACCTTGAATCGGCCTTGACCCAGCCTGGTCAGGTCCAGTCCAGTTCCAATCCGGATTTGGGTCTGGGCTGGATTTGGGTTTATAAACATCTAGTCCGGGACAGACCGACCCATGATCAATTAAACCCGGTCAACACTAGGCCCGGGCAGACCCGACCCAATACACACTTTGAGTCGAAAGTCAACGAAAATTAGCTCCGTTGGGACAACCCAACACCCCGTACCAACCCTGGGTTCAATCAAAGATGATTACATTATTGAAGTCATTTAAGCAAAGTCATCTAGGAAGCTACTAATTTTTTAAATATATTGTTCGCTTGCATATAACTGTCTCCCTTATTCTATAGGATTCAGTTGTTAGCCAAGTAAGATAGGTTACAACAATTATAGGACTAACATCTAAGCTCCAACAGATTATTCTCTTATATATATATATGCTATTGAATACATGAATAAAAATAACCTTTTTCAGCCATATTTCCTATTATCCTCTTCTGAAACATGGTATCAGAGCCAGGTTTCGTCTCCAAAGCCTGCTGGTGGGTCGTGCGTCGATCACCATCAGCGTCGAGCCGCTGATGAACGCATGCGCCTCCGAGCTCGATTTTGTCTCCAGATCCTGCTGGTGGGTCGTGCATGTGCACCCGTCGATCTCCCTTCCGCAGTTGCTCTGCCTTCCTTCCGTGTTGATCCGCTTGGATCCGTCGACCATATCCGGTTGGGATCTAAGGCCGGGTTCGGCCGCCCCTTTCCTCAAGTCGCCATCTTTCCCTCTAGCAGGGTTTGTAAGCTCTCGATCAACCGTGCCGGCTCCGACTGAGTAGCATGTCGAGACACCAACCGATTTGCTAATTCTTATCTCCACTTGATTTTATGGGTGACGAAAAGAAACCCATTTTCTCCAGTGGTGCTTCCCCTATTGTCGTTCAAGCAGAGAATTCCAACTTTAATATTGGAATACTGCTCGATGAAAGCAACTATGATCTATAGGCTCCGCTCATAGGGATGCATGTCGTTGGGAGAAAAAAAATAGGGTACCTTCGGGGTATGATCAAAGCCCCACCTGAAGATGATCCTACTTATGAAGATTGGTATTCTGAGGATCAAAAAGTCAAGAGTTGGCTTCTCTCATCCATGAAGCCAGAAATCATGAAGCGCTACATCTGCTTACCGAGTGCCAAGGAGATCTGGGATGTCTTAAAGACAGCCTTCTTTGATGAGAATGATGAAGTAAGGGTGTGTACTTTGAACCAGAAGGCCTCTCACCTCAAACAGAATGGTAGGCCCATATCCATCTACTTTGGAGAACTGACTGAAATTTTCCTGAGACTTGTTGATGGATTATATTTCTTTTTGATTAGTCTGACATTTTGAATTGTGTTTACTTTCTGTGGATGAGATTAGATTTAGACTGTGACATGTGTCGTAGACCATTGTATTTATTACAGCTTAAGTGCATTCTAACGGGTCCATTAAATTGGGTTTGCCCATTGGAGTTGTGCTGTTGGCCATTGCTACGTGGCTAGTCCCTCGGTATTTTGGGACTTGGGCGTGACAAGTTTATCACTCTTTTTCTCAAAAATATTATAATATATTCTAAAATTACTCTAATACTATTAATATGGATGTTTTACAATGTTAATGTACTTTTAGTATATATTCATAGACGGTCATACATGGTAGTTATTCATAGTTGGTCATATTTGTCAAAATAATATAATAATTACTTGGTATCCATTCAAACCATAAGAACTAAATTGTAAGTTATATTATAGTTATTCAAAGACGGTCTTATTTATTGGGTCTTAAAATATTTGTATCTGTCACATTTGGCCTTAAAATGTTTATAATAAATGCCTTATAAATATATGTATATACAATATTTTTTTTATGGTAATTATTCAAACATTTCACTTATATTGTAGTTATTCAAACATTGCACTTTTTGGTAGTTTTTTAGACATTTAACTTATATGGTAGTTTTTTAAAAACTGTCATATTCGTTTGGCCTTAAAGTATTTGTACCTGTCATATTTGACCTTAAAATATTTATTCAATAAATGTCATACAAATATATGTATATACAATATATTTTTTAGAAATAAATGTGCGTTCACATATCCTTAAAATATTGCAATAAAAAATAAATATTAAAATATTTGTACATAAAGTCAATTCTTTTTTTATAATAAAAAATGGTCTACTCGGGCCTAAAGTCTAAGTCCTTTTTTTTTAATTAAAACGTTCTACTCAATTCCAAAGCCCAAAAATAAATTCATAAAAAAATTGGGCAAAGATCTCAAGACCTACCTGGAGTCAAAGGAGAGACAGAGAGTCTATGTATTCCTCGGAGGCCTAGATGATGATTTTGAACAGGTTCGTGGTGAAGTTCTCTGGAAGGATCCTCCGCTTGGCCTGCAGGCTTCCTATGCCTATGTTCGTTGAGAATGTGATAGGAAGGAAGCCATGAAGACAGAAGGAGATAAGGCTGAAGCGATGGTGGCTCGATATCGCACTCCACAGAACCGTTCAGGTTCATCTACTCGAACCTTCTCTGAGGAAGCTGGACAGTATAGAGGTGTTCGATCCGGACGCTCATATAATCAGTCGAGTGGTGATCGTGCCTCACGTCAATATGGCAAGTGTGAGCATTGTGGAATACCTAGACACTCCAAGCAAAGATGCTACGAATTGATTGGCTACCCTGAAGGCTGGGACAAAACCCGTGACTCTCACTTCAACAAAAATTGAGCTTCTGTGACTAACGTCAAGGATGATACAGAACTGATAGCTGAGATAGCAACTGCTTTAGTCACGACAGCAGGTAACAAGGGTAAGGCTTTAAAAGTTTCTGATTCTGTTATGAATAATACATGGTTAATTGACTCGGGTGCTACGGCACATATGACTTTTGATTCCAAACTTGTTCAGACTTTAAATCCTTCATCTTAAACCGATGTGACCACCGCAGATGGCAGCTCTGTCCCTGTTATTGGGGAAGGCACTATTTCCCTTAATGACAATCTCAATCTTGATACTGTCCTTATAGTTCCATCCATTGATTATAATCTATTATCTGTTGCCCAAATAACTATTGCTCTAAACTGCCTTATCATTTTTTGGCCTTGTTTTTGTGTGTTTAAGGACATCCAGACTCGAAAGACGATTGGTTATGGCACTAGACGGGACAAGCTATACTACTTGGACTTAACATCAGACAGTAATCATCAGTTGATAAAAGCCCTTTCAGTTGGAGGTACACAAGGGAAGCAGGAAAAAAGTGTTAATGATATTTGGTTATGGCATCGTCGTCTTGGACACGCCTCATTTGGTTATTTACAGAAACTTTTTCCTAGTTTATTTGCAAAGTGTAATGTTTCCCATTTTAAGTGTGATGTGTGTGAATTAGCACATAGCCATCGTAGTACTTTCTCTCCAAGTTTAAAAAAAGTTCTGTCCCTTTTATGGTAGTATATTCAGATGTATGGGGTCCATCTAAAATTGCTACTTTAGGTGGTGGCCATTGGTTTGCAACATTTATTGATGATTGCACACGTATGACATGGGTGTCTCTTTTGAAATAAAAAAATAAGGTGTGTTCTGCATTCAAAATTTTTCACAAAATGGTTGCTGTCCAATATAAAGCACAAATACAAGTCCTTCATAGTGATAATGGGCGTAAATATGTGAATTCAGATCTCCGTAAGTTCCTAGATCATCATGGTATTGCTCATCAGACGACATGTCCATATACACCATAACAAAATAGCATGACTGAGCGGAAGAATCGTCACCTCCTAAATGTGGTGCGTGCCTCTCTACTTGAAGCTAACGCCCCGTTGTTCTATTGGGGTGAGGCCCTTGTCTCTGCTGCCTACTTAATCAACCGTGTGCCATCCCATACAATGAATTTTCGAACACCCTGCCAGGAGCTCTCTGCCCTTGTCACCGCACCACCTAGTCCCAACTTGCCTCCTCATGTGTTCGGGTGTGTAGCCTTCGTTCATCTTCATAAACAACAACGAAGTAAGCTGGAACCTCGTACCCTGAAGTGCATGTTTGTTGGGTATGCCTTAGACCAAAAAGGCTACTGGTGTTATCACCCACCTACCAGGAAGATGTTCGTCACCATGGATATGGTATTCCATGAACATGATATGTATTATTTATCGTCCGATTCTTCACCTCAGGGGGAGAGGAAATGGGAGGTTTAGACTCTGGATTATAGTAAAAATTCACACACAATTGAAGCGATTGTTGATATCAGTGATGAAGAGACAACTGGTTATACACCCCAGGTTGAAGAGATAACTGTTATGGAGCTACAAACACATGAGTCACCAGTGCCACAACCTACAGTCGTTCAGGGGCCCCCAGTACCAACGCCTACAGTCATGCCTGTTTCCTTCTTGCCAACGGGCAATGAGGATGATAACCAATCATCTCCAGAGTTAGATGTTCCACAACCACAACGTCTCCCACCACGTCATAATCGAGGTATTCCTAAACCCACATATGAGCCTGATCCTAAAAATAATGTGAAATACCCTATGAGTAACTATGTGTCTACCGATCATCTGTCAAAATCAAATAAGTTATTTACTTGTCAATTATCCTCTGTATCTATTCCTAACAGTTTGTAGGAAGCTTTAGCTGAACCTAAATGGCAGGCATCGATGAATGAAGAGTTGAACTCATTGAAGAAAAATGCCACTTGGAGGATAGTTAATTTACCAGCTGGAAAGAAGCCGGTAGGGTGTAGATGGATTTATACTGTGAAGTATAAAGCAGATGGTACTATTGATCGTTACAAAGCGAGATTGGTGGCGAAGGGATACTCACAAAAATATGGGATCGACTACACAGAGACGTTTGCACCTGTAGCAAAGATCAACACAGTTCGTGTACTGTTGTCCCTAGCAGCTAATTGTGACTGGTCTCTGCATCAACTCGACGTGAAGAACGCTTTCTTACATGGAGACTTGACTGAGGAAGTATATATGGACTTGCCTCCAGGATACAATGTTCCATTATCACATGGAAGAAAGGTTTGTAGACTACAAAAATCCTTGTATGGTCTCAAACAATCTCCAAGAGCCTGGTTTGGTAGGTTTACAACAGCTATGAGAAAGTTTGGGTATGAGCAGAGTAATTTCGACCACACTCTGTTTATAAAACAAAAGGGAAGTAAAATGACAGCCCTCATTGTGTATGTCGATGATATGGTGGTTATTAGAAATGATGAGGAAGAACGTTTAGCACTTCAAAAATATTTATCAACCGAGTTTGAGATGAAAGACCTAGGCTCCTTGAAGTATTTCTTGGGAATCGAAGTATCTAGATGCCAATCTGGAATTTTCTTATCTCAAAGAAAATATACTTTGGATTTGTTACGGGAAACAGGTATGTTGGGTTGTCAACCAGTTGATACTCCATTGGAGGAAGGGTTGAAGCTTGGAATGAATCCAAATCAAGTACCAGTGAACAAAGGAAGATATCAGAGGTTAGTTGGCAGGCTAATGTACTTGGCACATACCAGGCCTGATCTGGCTCATGCGTTGGGAGTGGTTAGCCAGTTTATGCATGATCCTGGAGAACAACATATGAATGCAGTGCTGAGAATATTATGATATCTTAAAGGAAGTCCAGGAAAAGGGATACTGTTCAAGAAGAATAATCATCTCAGAGTCGAAGGATATACAGATGCAGATTGGGCAGGAGCGATTGATGATCAACGTTCTACATCATGTTACTTTACATTTGTGGGAGGTAATTTAGTTACATGGAGGAGCAAGAAGCAAAATGTGGTTGCTCGCTCAAGTGCAGAGGCTGAATATCGTGGTATGGCATTGGGGATTTGTGAAATATTATGGATCAAAAATCTGTTGAAGGATTTAGGCTTCGATAATACGGAACCGATGAAGTTGTTCTGTGTCAATCAAGCTGCCTGTAACATTGCACATAACCCCGTTCAACATGACAGGACAAAACATATTGAAGTTGACAGGTTCTTCATCAAAGAAAAGATCGATAAGAAAATTATTGTAGTACCACCAATCAGAACAGAGGACCAGTTAGCAGACATACTTACGAAAGCAGTTGCAGGTCATGTTCTCTCAAAGTTCCTATCCAAGTTGGGAATGAGTGATATATATGCACCAACTTGAGGGGGAGTGTTCGCTTGCATATAACTGTCTCCCTTATTCTATGGGATTTGGTTGTTAGCCAAGTAAGATAGGTTACCACAATTATAGGGCTAACATCTAAGCTCCAACAGATTCTTCTCTTGTATATATATACTATTGAATACATGAATAAAAATAACCTTTTTCAGCCATCTTTCATATTATCCTCTTTTGAAACATATATGTTAAGAGAGGATATTTAAGATACTAGTATATATGCATATGTGTTGCACGCATTTTATACTACTTGGAAAGTGCAAATAATAGTTTTCTAAATTTTTACTAGAGAAAAACAAACGTTAGTCTTTTAATTTTTTTACTACTTTTTGTTTTGAGAAAAGTAAGCCATCATATTAATCTGTAAGAGAATTATATGTAATAGGAATGGCAGTGGGATGCAACATAGCATCCCCAGCAAGTTGAATAATACAGTTTGGAGGGAGTTTGAAAAAAGAGCAAACATTGAAACTAATAGCATATTTGGCAAGCAAATGAGCGACCCTATTAGCATTTCTTCTCGTGAAGATGAAATCATGAATGCTTGCTTCAGTATGCTTGGCTTTGATAGGGATAAGCATATCATGAAGTTTCCAAGGAGACAGAGACCCTTCACCTTTGAATATCCTTACCACATTTAAAGAGTCCCCTTCCATGAAGAAATTGGTATCTTTAGTTATTCAGCTAGATGAAGTCCTTGTTGAACATCCATAATCTCAGCCTGCGTACTCTGTTCACAGTGAGTGGGAATGGGATAACACCAGGTCGAAGCTCCAATAAAATTGCCCCTTGGAATCTCTGGCGATAGCAGCTGCAGCAATGTGCGACGAAGACGTGGCTCCGTCTACATTAATTTTGATACAATCATCAGGGGGTGGAGACCATCGTGGATTAGAAGACCGTAACTCTTGCACTGATGATACAGTATTTGATAATTCCGGAGAGTAGGAGTAAAAGATTATAATTTCTTGGTTAATAATCAACCTAGCTCTTGGTACTTCTTTGCGGAATAGACATGCTCACTTAGCCTTTCAAATGCACCGTAATATACATACATGTTCCCATCTTTAATACTTCCTTGGACTGCTCATCTAGAATCCACGACTCTAGTAAAATTTTGATTTCGTCGAGGTTGTCATCTCTGTATTTGATCCATCTTGGCTGTGATGTCCAACGCCCCCATTTGACGAATAGTAGTCTTAATCTCTTCCACACTTGGATTTCTACCTAGATTGTAATTATCTTCGGCAGAAATAGGATTGTAGGTAGAGTCCATTGGTGTACGTGCTTCTTCTGGGCAAATTATAAGGGCACTACACATTTTACTCGGGGCTAGCCCATTGGAAATTTAGAAAAAATTACAAGTTTGCCATCATGAAAGTTACTTGGGGCTAGCCCAAACTCGGGACTGTTATAATCAGGACTGTCAAAATTTTGACAGTCCTACCACTTGGAAGGACTGTCAAAATTTTGACAGTCCTAAAAATTGTTAGGACTGTCATAATTTTGACAGTCCCATTTTCCTAAATTACAAGTTTGCCACTCTCATAGTTACTTGGGGGCTAGCCCACACCAAAGTATAAAAGTGAAATTTATTTCTATTTTTGGCATTCCACCTAGACTTGAAGAAACCCTTATTCCACCAAGCCCAAACCTAAAATTGGAAATTGCTAGTTGTGGTTGGAGGAGGATTTTACTTTCATGA
The DNA here is from genome assembly GCA_036927795.1 of Iris macrosiphon. Lineage (NCBI taxonomy): Eukaryota > Viridiplantae > Streptophyta > Magnoliopsida > Asparagales > Iridaceae > Iris > Iris macrosiphon. Next base: position 210,502,091 of record JAYESA010000005.1, on the reverse strand, counting down.
TACTCCAAGGAATATTCTTCCGGTATGTCTTCGATAACCTACGATGAATAAGTTTTGCAATTGTCCGAAAAAGATTTAGTTTATTTTGACTATTGTAGGAACAATGCATGAAAAAATATTCGATGACGAAGTCGGATCGTCCAATTCATTAAATATGCACTCCAGACGTTCCGAATAACATGTTGGTTGTTCTGAAGCACGTACGGTACGTAAAACGACAACCCTAATTTGATAGTCACGAGTTAGGACTGTAAAATTAGACAGTCCTATATAAATATAGGACTGTCAAATAATCTACAGTCCTAAATTAATAGAGGACTGTCATAAATTTGACAGTCCTATATAAAAGTAGGACTGTCATAATTTGGACAGTCCTATTTAAAAATAGGACTGTAAAAATAGTGACAGTCCTGGATAATTATATGAAGTTATTAATTTTTATATTATTTTATATTGGTTATAGGACCAACCTTGTTCAGATATTGTGGTACATCCTGCTGTTGGTGTTGATGTGGATAATATTTTCTCAACGGATATTAAATTTGCAAGCCATGAAGAAGCATTAGAGTGGTGCAGAGAAGTAGGGAGACGACATAACGTAGTTATTGTCATTGCAAGATCCATCAGATCTTGGCCGGGCCAAAAATATCTTGAGCTGGGATACGAAAGAGGAGGTGTGTTTAGGGAGCATCATAAAAAAAATGGTGTTGTTGAAAAAGAAATCCCTAAGAAAAATGTTGGGACAAGAAAATATGGTTGTCTATTGAAGGTGTTGATTGTAAAAGTTGAAGATGTGAAGTGGATAATCGAAGTTAAGAATGGAAGACACAATCATCCTATTCCAGGGACACTTACGGGTCATGCCTGCGTGGCACGGTTGAAGGAGGATGAGAAAAAATTGGTTGAAAAATTGTTCCTTTCAAGAGTTGCACCAAAATAAATTTATTCTGCTGTGCGACAAAAATAAGATGGGAACAAGTCTACTATGAGGACGATCTATAATAGTTTGGCCAGAGCGAAATGCAATAGTATGAAAGGAAGAATGGCGATGCAGCAAGTATTGAAGTTGCTTGGGGAGCATCACTACGTGGAGTACCATAGAAGACATCCACAAACTGATGAACTCCTTTCATTGTTTTGGGCTCATCCTGATTGCACACACTTGGCTCGGTCCTTTGCAGACGTATTGGTCCTTGATTGTACATATAAGACCAACAAGTTCAAGATGCCTCTTTTTCACGTTGTCGGGTTTACGTCTACGGGAAAAACATTTACAGTCGCTTTTTGTTTTATGAAGAGTGAGACAGTAGAGGATTACACATGGGCGTTGAGGAAACTACAATCCCTTTACACAGGTTACAAAGAGCCGTCTATTTTTGTTACTGACAGAGAATATGCGTTGATAAATGCTATAGATATAGTAATTCCTCATGCGCATAGACTACTATGCACTTGGCATATAAATAGAAATTTCCAAGCTCAATGTAAGAGAAAATTTGAAAATGTGGACGATAAAATTGACATGCTTCACTTCGAAGAATTCTACAGTGATTGGAGTCTTGTATGACGAGCAAGTACTACAGACAGTTACGACACAACATGGTACATGTTCCAACAAAAGTGGGAGACGAGTAACCCGACATGCATATCTTATATCAAAGATACTTAGCTAGAACCACATAAAGAGCAACTCATCTTAGCATGGACCAACATGGTGAAGCATTATGGCACGATCACTACGAACCGGGTCGAAGGAGCACACTCATGTTTAAAAAGATATCTACGGTCATCGGTCGATAATTTTGTCTCTATTTGGCAATCGATTCATTTGATGACTATTGCTACGGTGACCGATATTGTAGCATCATTTGAGATGAGCCTAAATATTGCAAAGCATGAATACAAGCAAGAACACCTCTTGGATGGTTTAACCCATATGGTATCTCACAAGGCCTTGGGGTTATTGTTTGAGGAGATTCGTAGGTCAAAGTCGGTGGGTTATGATCCCGAGGTTTACGGTTGTTCATATCGACATTCATTCGGACTTCCGTGTGCACATGAGATCAACGAATATCGTCGTGAATCTATACCTATTTCAATAGATGGTGTTGATCAACGTTGGCGACAGCTGTTGATAATACCGACGGTGGAAGTGCAAGATGATTTCTTTGCGTTGCCCCAAGTGAAACTACTGCACGCAAGGTGGTGTGGCGCATCAAAACCGGAGAGAAGATCCATTGAGTTTAAAATCCAAGAGATTGCAGTCCCGGCAATAACTCGATTGTAAGAGCCATCCGTTGTTCGAACTCCTAAGGGAAGACCACCGTCAAGAAAGAGTAGAGCAAAAAAGAAGGAGGAGGAGTCAACTAAAAGAGATCCATCCTTGTTTGAACATATCGAACGCAGTTTGGAGGCAAAGTCCTTAATGGATCAGGGGGTATTTCCGCAGAAAAAGAGTAAGCTAACTATTCGAAGGGGGAAGAAACAGAAAACGATAGATACAGTCATGGCGGAGGGTTTTGATAACTTTTCTGATTCTTATAGTCTATACATTGATAATTTCCTACTAGAGATACAGAATTTCATTTGGTCTATTGTTGATGTTCCTGCGGATGGCCATTGTGGATACCATGCACTAGCAAGACAACTAGGTTATTCAGTTGAAGCAGGATGGAGACAGGTTAGGGCAGAGTTGTACGAGGAGTTAGAGTCGCGACTAGCATTCTATAGCCAGATACTTGGCGAAGAAATTATTGGAGATTTGTTGGCAGGCATACCTTGTACGGAAACAGTTACTGGGCCAGACCATAACATGGATGTTCCGCCTGCTGCTTACGTATTCTCTAATAGGTATAAGTTACCTACTATAATTATCTCACAAGGTATTAACAATACTTTCTTTCCAATGTGTGCCCCCCTGGCCGAACACCGAGTATCCAATCTATGTTGCATAGGGGTTGTCGGACAACACTTCGTCATCCCAAGGTTGATCGTTCATTCTCCTATTCCGCCACCTTCGATGCTTTGGTATAAACACGCACCCGAGGAAGCGATCGCATGGACGACACCCTACAAAGATGCAATGGTTGCCTATAAAAAAGATGATGAAGATGTAGGATCCAAAAATCATGCCGGACGACTACTTTGATATTCTAATCGATTGATACTGTATATTAAAATATATTTTGTGTTGATCCATGTATGTTTAAGTGTATATTGAACTATATGTTGTATGTTGTGTAATGAAAGGAGTTATGTAGATTTTGACTGAATATTGTGCATTGCTACTAATAACTTAGGACTGTCAGTATGTAAGACTGCCAGGACTTTAGGACTGTCATAATTATGACAGTCCTAGTGTATACTAGGACTGTCAAAATTGTGACAGTCCTAAAGTTTGCCCTCTGTCATATATGCACATTTATATAACTTTAGAACTGTCACAATTTTGACAGTCCTAGTGTATACTAGGACTGTCAAAATTGTGACATTCCTAAAGTTTGTCCTCTGTCATATATGCACATTTATATAACTTTAGGACTGTCACAATTTTGACAGTCCTAGTGTATACTAGGACTGTCAAAATTGTAACAGTCCTAAAGTTTGCCCTCTGTCATATATTGTCACCACCCCATTTCCAGAGTCGGGTATTTTTTTATTTTAATTTAGTTAATTGTGTATTATTATTAAATTATATTTATATTTAATTAATGACTGTATTATATTTTTATTGATTGTTTTAGAATTTTGGCTAGCCTGGACCCATGTCAGACCCTTGTGGACCCATGTCCGACCCAGCCCACACCCCTGTGAGACCTATTTTTGGGTTTAGAATATTTATTATATTTTTAGTGGGTTAGTTGGAGAGATTTGGAGTTAGTTTGAGTGCTTTTGGAACCCGAAATCCAAAACCAAGTGAGAGGGGGGCATTTTGGACATTTGAAAACTTGTGGAACCCTTATATTTTGCTTTGGCCGGCCTTATTCCCATTCCTACCCGTGAAATACAGCAGCTCCCCCCTTCTTTTGCTTCACTCCTTCTTCTTCTTCACTTCTTCTTCTTCTCCACTCATTTTTCTTCTTCCTTTCTCCTTCATACTTCAAGTAAGTACCTATTTCTCTTCTTTCTTCTTCTATTCTCCATGAATGATTAACCCTAACCTTGCATTCTTCCCCAACCTAGGTGGGTAGAGCTTAGATTTGGTGTTGGAGCTAGATTTGGGAGCTTGGAAGCTTGGTTTGGTGGATTTGGAGCATTTTGGAGACTTTGGCTTGGGATTCCAACTCCCAAGAGGTAAACCCTAATTTTTCTCCTTGTAATTACTTTTATATAGTGTAATTAATAGTTTAGAACCTTCTTAGACCCTTAGGCTACCCGTGGGAGGAAGTTGGAACTAGTTTGGTTGGGTTTAGAGATTTTAACACTAGGTTTTGTGTCAATTTCAGGTGGAATCCGAATTTAGCCCAATTTTGGATGATGTCCTAGGTTAGACGGCCCTAGGTAGACGTTGTCGGGTGTCTTAAGGGTGAGTGCATGTCTCCGTTCGGACACAGGAAGCCGTGTCGCGAAGAAACGGGCATTTCGGGCATTTTCGGGGTTTTTATTGTCGCCGATTCTGAGTGCGTGCACGTTTCCGCCACGGACCTAGAATCGACGCGTTAGCATTTTTTCTAGGATCTAGACCTCGTTTAGGACCCGTGGGTAAATTTTAGGTCGATTTCGAGTTGGTTTGGTGTGCGTTTCAGGAGGTTTTCTGAACCGCACACCGCGTGTTCGTCGAAATGACCGAACAGCCATTTCGGCGTAGTTTTCTAGTTTCGGACTTGTGCGCGCATTGGGTTAGCTTCAGGGAGTGTGTGCTAGAATTCTTGGGCTATATTATATATATATGTGTGTGTTTGTGCGTGTAGGGATCGTTGGGCGCGTGTTGGTGGAGTGTTGTGTGCGTTGTTGTGTGTTGTGTGTGTTGTGTTTATATAGGTATATATGTATATATATATTTGTGTGTGTGTTTCTATATATATATATTTGTGTGTGTGTATATATGTGTTTATGTGTGTATAAGTGTGTGTGTGTTTGTGCATATGAGTGTGTGTTTATATGTGTGTATTTATATACATAAGTGTTTAGGTGTATGTGTAAGTATATATATAAGTATGTGTGTATCTATATATATATAGTTGTATATATATATATATATGTATATGTGTGTGTGTGTCTGTGTATGTGTGATTGTGTGTACGTGTTTGTGTGTGTGTGTGTTGGTGTGTGTGCGGTCGCAGCGCAGCGAGGCAGCGAGGGGGGACTGCACGCAGCAGCGCAGCAGCATCAGCTGCAGCAAGGCAGCACGCCGCGGCAGTAGCAGCAGCAGCAGCTGCGCTCAGGCGCAGTAGCGCCGCGGCAGCATCTCGCTCGAGCGGCAGCACGCCGCGGCCTGCAGCAGCAGCAGCAGCAGCATTAGGTTGCAGCAGAACGCGCGGGCGCAGCAGCGCCGCGGCAGCAGCGGCAGCACGACGCGGCAGCAGCTCGCTGCAGCGCGGCCTGCAGCAGCAGCATTCGCAGCAGCAGCAACTCCAGCTGCTTCAGCAGCAATTCAGCAGCATATGCAGCAGCAATTTAGCAGCATTTGCGCGCCGCGCAGCAAGCCTAGCATAGCGCAGTAGCGAGAGGGCTCTAGATTCATAGATAGATGAATAGATAGATATCTAGATAGATAAATACTAAATAGATAAATAGGTAGATAGTTAGATAGATTGATGGATATATGGATATAAATAGATACTTAGATACATAGGTAGATAAATAGATAGGTAGATAGTTAGATAATAGATGGATAGCTAGCTAGTTAGATAGATGGATAGATTTAGATAGATAGTTAGATATATATATATATATATATATATATATATATATATATATATATACATATATATATACATATATATATATATATATATATATAGGTATAGATATATAAATACATATAGCTAGATATATATTATAGCTATATATATATATATGTATAGGTAAGGTAAGATATGTAAGGTATGTATATGTTGTGGTTGTGAATACCTATATATATATACGTAGATACTTAGATATGTATAATATATGATAGATATATATTTTCTAGCCTAGATTAGTAACTAGGAGTATATTTACATACCTAGATAGCTAACTAGAGGGGTAGTTAGTGGGGTATTGGAGAGTATCCCAATACCTTGAGATATCCAAGGTATTGAGTTTTGAGCGAGGTTTTTGAGCAATTGCCTAGGTTTGAGTTTAAAGATAGATTTTTATGTATATGTGTATATATTTACGCGTGCTAGCATAGGTTTTAGCGGGTTTAGGCGGGGTGTGTAGCCTAGGTTGAGGTATCGGATACCGAGGGTATCCCGGTATCTCAAGGAGGCGAGTTTGAGAGTTTTCTAGCTTAATGAGCTCGGTTTGACCTAGAATTTTAGGAGCACCCTAGTTTGACCTAGACTTGACCGTAGTTGACTCGGTTGACCGCCAAAGTCAACTTTGACCTAGATTTGACCCAGAGTTGACTTTTGGATCCAGAGTTGACTTTTTGACCCAAATTTTACCGGTTTGACCCGTTTGACCTAGAACGACCCTAGAAGCCTATTTTTAGTTATTTTATATCTGTTTAACTCTTTAGAACCTTGTTTAACCTTGCTTTTCGCAATAGGTCCTTGCGACACCAGTTCGGATCGCTAGTTGCTCAGGACGTTAGGCGAGTACATTCTTTGATAGTTTTCATTATCTGATGATTATTATGATTCAGCTTCTAGTATAGTATCATCTGATTATTCTGGCACAATACGGGACACTGACTGGTATTTCTGGATACATTTACTTGCGACACATACATTTCATGTTTCTGGCCTCTATTCTTGAATCACTACTGGCATCACCTACAGGCATCACTACAGGTATCACTCATGTTCAGGCTGGACTCATCTTGATTTACGTATCGGGTCTTGGATCCACTTGTATTAGTCGGGGCGAGGAAATACTCGAGTAGACATGTAAATATTCCCATCTGAAATCATCAGGAATCACTCTCTCTGGTCTAATCTGGAATGATAGCAGCCGTGCACCCAGTGCGCGGTGAGCCATACTTACCCCTAGCCGTTTACATGTCGAAACAAGTATTTCAAAGACACCGAGTTCATTCTTTATAGTCTGGACTCTCATGCATTTCTTGACTTGTCTCACTTACATGTTTCTGGACTTGACTCACTACATGTTTTTCATGTTGGACTCACTACACGATCTTGTGCACGGACTTGATCTTAGGTTAGACTTCTTGTATCTTACAGTTATTACTATCTTGTTTCTGATATTCCTGCATCTTTACCTTTATGCACCAGTGATTTATATATTTCTTGTCTCATACTTGCTTCATTTTTCTTGCTACTTGCTATAACTGTTTTATAGTTTTTATCATTTAAATGGAACTGCTGTTAGAGATGTACTTGCTCCAGTCCTGACTGGACATATTTTTCAGAGTATCCGGAGGAGTGGTGTCACGCCCCAGTCCCAAAATGTCAGGAACTAGGCCACGTGTCACTGGCCAGCTGACACGTCACTAAGGGCTTAATCCATTTTGAATGGACCTAAAGGAACGTGCTACGCTGTCCTAAAATACTACATGTAAAACACAGTCAAATCTATCTCATCCACAACAAAATGTCAGAAAAGCAAGTGCTGAACATATATAGAACTGAGTCTGATACAGTACACAACTAGTGAGAATATAAGCCTACTACAAAAACTGATAATAGCACAGAAAAATCAGATAGACTAAGCAGCGTCTATCTGAGAAAAATATCTCCATCTCCAGGTGGCAGGCCTCTAGGGTCAAGCATACTCTGAGGGCGTCTCCTCGAGCTCCTCCTCGGTAGCACATCTGGCCTCCTGATCAGGGCCGTACACCGTGGGGTAGAAAGCCTCGTCTAGATCTGGCAGGGAACCAGGTCCTCAGTGGGACATAACAAGATACAAAAAATAATATGCCATGTATGTAAATACTGAATAAAGAAAATAAATACAGGGTGCTAACCATCTAAGTGATATGCAAGTAAAGACCTTGTAGTACGCATGGGAATGTGTAGGCTAGACATACGCTGACGTAATTCACCAATCGTGGTGACTGGCTAGTATATGTGTCGTATGCCCCCTGACTCAAGGGCACTCTGCAATCGACCATCACTGGTACGAAAGTATAAAACATTTATGGAGGGGGTGTCCCATACGTGTACTAGTTATCTTTCCCATCCCAATGAAACTAAATGTCAAGTCATACTATTCCTGAATTATTCTAATCCCTGATGCGGGTCACACGTACTGGTAGCTAATCAACTACGCAGCTCGCATCCCAACATGTATTGCAACCATGTTGCGTGTTCCCGTGATAGGGTCTAGGAGAATATCAGGATACTCTCACAGCAATTGGTGAGTCTGTAAGACTAAGTTAATTATGCTAATGTCAACGTATCAGTTGACTGTACCCAAGGCAGTCTCAGGTAATCATTGTTATATGAAATTCAGGAACAAGTAGATATCAATAATTAAATTTAAACAGTAACTTGGCAAGGTATACTTGCCTACTCCCTGATAGTATTGAAAACCTGATCTCACAGTCAGGGTAGAGGGTGCTTGTGACAGGGGGTCACTGGTTGTGCTGGAGATATTCTCTGTTAAAATAGACAGGGTTTGTGAATATCATGGTTGTAATATAAAGTATATATATATATATATATACTTATATATATATATATATATAATATAGATATATATATAGTATGTATATATATAGATATAATATATATAGCAGTATATATAGCATATGAAGAACAGAAAAATGCAGGTATATATATATATTAATTATAATAGTAGCAGGGTATATCCACTGCTCTATATATATAGTAATATGATATTATCAGGGTGTATCCACTAATATATATAATATAATAATTAGGGTATATCCACATATATATATATATATATAATAATATAATAATCAGGGTATATCCTCTGATATATAATATAAATAAATTGAAATGATAGGACAAAAAGTGAATACATATATATCTATGTACTGTATTATACAATACTATATATAGTATACATATATAATAAATTGAAGACTGTGCAAGAATTGAAGATATACATATATAATATATATAAGCTGTATTATCCAGCTGAATATTAATATATATATACATATAGATAATATATATATATATATATATATATATATATATATATATATATATATATATATAGATATATATATATATATATATATATATATATATATATATATATACATATATAATAAATGCAGGAAATATATTAAGTGCAGAAAATAAATAAAAGAAAATGTATAGTATACATATATACTATATTATATAATATATAACATGTAGTATACATATCATATACCACTATATATATATATATATAAATATATGTACACACATATTTATATATACTATAGATATATATATAAACAGAATAAAATGCATATATATATAATAATAATTATTACATAATATTATACAGTATATATAAATATACATATATACATATTAATATACATATATATATATACATATATATACATATATATACATATACATATACATATAGGAATATATATATAAATACATATATATTAGGTTTAGGTAATATACCCTCTGACAGGTGGGGTCCACACGTCGTCGACGGCGGGAGGACGACGGCGGAGCTGGCCGGAGGAGCAGGAACAGCAGCAGTAGCTGCTAGCAGCAACAGCAGCAGCAGCTGAGTGCGGGGGCTGCCGGCGGCGGAGGAGTGGCGGAGGTGGCCGGGCAGGGTACGGGATCGACGGAGGAAGGAGGGACGGTCAGGTTGGTGGTGGTGGCGGAGGTCCACGACGGCGGTGGCTGGAGGCGACGGGAGGTGAGGGTGGTGGTGTAGTCGAGAGCTGGGCCGGGGCACTGTGGAGGTGAGGGCGGCCGGAGTGAGCGTCGTGGGGCGGTGAGGGGGTGGTCGTCGGAGAGAGGAGGTCGGGGCGAGTCGGGTGGTGGGGTTGGTGGCGGTGCACGGTGGCAGAGGGTGGCGCAGGGGGTGGTGGTGGCTGCTGTGGGCAGTGAGGGAGTGGGGAGGTTGCGGGGGCTGCTCACGGCGGAGGGGATGGCCGGAGACGGCGGGGCTTGGCCGGAGGGGAGAGGGGGTCAGGACGGAGGTATGGCCAGAGTTGGGCGGCCGGTGGTGGTCGGAGGGGAGAGCTGTGGGAGTTTGAATGGGAGGGGTTAGGGTTTATATAGGGGCTAGGGTCAATGGCAGTTTAGTAAATAAAAGGAAGTTCAGGGTTATTTTGGTAAATTTGATTTTTGGATTTTTTTGACTGAAAGTTTCTGGATGTTTTGGGTAGGTCCCATACACCTATTCACTAATCAATAGGATTATGCCACCTTGCATGCAATTTGCATAACAACCCCTAACTTTTCAGAAATTGCATAAAAGCCTAAAATTTATATTTTGCGTAATTTTGTAGTTTACCTGATTTTAAATACTGATTTTCCGAAATACTAAATTGTACAAAAATGGGGGAAATAGCTGGGAAAATGTTTTGGACAGTGTGGGGTGAGTCTGGGCAGAGGCAGGGTCTGATTTCTTAGGTGATACGGGTCACCGTATTTATTATTTAATAAATACTGCGCACGGTGTTCACTAATTATTTAGAGGCAGTTAGGGTCATAATTTCTCTACGGTGTCAATACGATAATTGTAATACAATTAGAGTAGAATATTATCGTATTTTTGTTTGGGCAAAACAGGTGCCTACAGGTCCTCAAATCTCTAGGGGTACAGAGATGGGTAAAGAGCATAATTTTTAATAGGAAATAAATACGTACGTCTGTAACGATATTTGTGCAACTAAAACGATGTACCAAACAAGGTTTCTGGGAGTTGCACAAAATACAGGAAAAGTAGTCTAACAAGTCTAGGGCAGGTATGTGGAATTTGTTTAGGATTTAACAGCTAGTGGGATGCCCTAATTAATTGTAATAAACAGGTGCACAATAGAATATAATAAATAAATTTTTAAAAAGTTGGAATAATTCTAATTAGTCAAAATTAATCCTAAATTACTGAAATCTGGTCGAGGGAGTTTACAAGTGGTGTCCGACGTTTTATGGACCTGAGCCTGTCGATGGTGCATATAGGGACCCTCTAGTTTAGGAGTGATTTCCGGGTTGGTAGCCGGGATTACTAGGACCTTGTTATTATTTTTATTAGCTTTTAGCACCGGATTTGTCTCCGGTTTTGGATTGAGACCTTGTTTGTATATTATTTTGTATGATGTATTATTTTTATTGATGTTGTGGTTGTTGTAGTAGTTGTTGTTGGTTAGACTTTGGAGTTGTTAGTCTTCTTTGTTATCTTATCGTGCTTAGATTTATGATTGAGTACTTGAGATTATCATTATGATATTGCTCCTCCGTTTGGAGTTGAGATCTTGACAGGTTTATATATTGATTGCGTGGTTGTCCTCCTTTTGGAGAGGTCATGGCAGATTTTTTTGTGAGTTATCTAGATAGTTGACCTAGACAGCGTTCTACCGCCGATGCTGCGGCGTAGGCTGGACGTACCCATGACTCATGCCCGATTTTCCGGGTGCGGGTCGTGACATATTTTTGGTGGCGGCCCCATGCAGGTCTCGATTCGCAATTAGTGCGATGTTGTGGTGGTACAACAACTTAGTTGTACTGCTGCGAGCCTGCTATAGGATCTAGGATCTAGGATGAGAGTGTACTCAATCACGACAAGGAACAATTCCAATCTAATGATTCTGAAATTGTTTCTTTTGAAATATTACCGTCCTTCTTTGATGATATCGTATCTTGCGCCGTATTGACTTCTTTTGATCTGTGTTCAGGATGCCTTCGAAGACGCGATCTTATCACACCGTTCCAGCAGTTGCCACTGAGAGGTCTGCTACCTCTCGTCCAGCTCATATTCAGGCATCTGCTACCGCTCCACTCACCACTCCTGCGGTTGAGGGAGCATCTGCTTCTCTCGGGGATCCTCCTTCACCTGTCGATCCGAGGACTACCCTAGTCGTTCCGGTGGTTCCTCCACCACTTCCTGCTCCAGTAGATGCCGCACAGTTGTTTGTATTCTTTAGGGAGATGATGGACGCGCAGCACCGTCAGGTGGATGTGATGAGGTTGGACATTAAGAACGTCCACCAGGTGGCCATGACGGCAGTGGACAGAGTGGCACAGATTCAGCCACAAGCAGATCAAATACAGCATCCGAGGCCAGGCAGCATTATTGACTTCCAGAGGATGCGGCCCAAGGAGTTCCGTGGTACAGAAGGGATCCTGTACGCAAATGACTGGATAGAGCAGATTGAGGGTATCTTCAGGCTGGCACAGATTCCAAACAGCATGCAGATAGAGGCAGCGGGCAGTCAGATGTTCGACCTTGTTTTGACATGGTATCGCACTGATACGAGGATCACGGTGCCAGGGCTTACTTGGGAGGCTTTTAAGAGATTTTTTAAGGAGAAAATTTTCCCTGATGTGGCGCTCAGTGCTTTGGAGAGCCAGTTCGAGGCACTCGTCCAAAGGAGCATGATGGTGGACGAGTATACATCGGAATTCTGCCGTCTGGGCAGATTTGTAGAGGGCTTGAGTGAGGCAGCAAAGGGGAGAAAGTTTCGCAAGGGCTTAGTCATGGCGGTCAAGTCTTTGACCAGGGGCGACCGCGAGGCGACTTTCGAGCAGATAGTAAGAGATACTCAGAGAGCAGAGGATGACTTGGAGCTCAAGTCCAAGAGAGGCAGGGATAATTCAGGCAGTGCAAGTGGTAGTGTAGGACCGGCTAAGCGTCTCTATGTGCAGAAGGCAGCACAGCAGGGTCAGGATCAGAGGGTGCCCACTTGTGCCTACTGCAGGAAGACAGGACACACTTGGGATGTTTGTAGGAGGAGGCTGAAGGTGTATTTATTCTGTGGATCCGCTGCTCACCAGATGCGAGATTGCCCCACTGCACCTCCATTGGGTGGAGCACAGGATCAGAGAGTTGGAGCTAGGCCACCTGGGGCACAATATCATGCCCCACACCAGCAGAGGGATACACCCCAACAGGTCAAGGCTTATGCATTGACGGTCGAGGAGGCCGATGCTACGGGTGTCGGGTTAGCAGGTCTGTCTCTTTGGTCTTCTTTCTGTCCTTTTCTATTCTGTGTGGTGTGCTTCATTAGTACCTGTTAGACTTTTCTTTTGTGCTGTGTTAGATAGTGTAGTGACCCTGATTGAGACTGTGATAACACGACCAGTAGGACCATGATCTTGCTTGTTATTTAGGTAGAATTTCTTGACTGTGATTGTTGGGGGTTTGACCTAGAGGGAGTGTGATTGACTTTAAATTTTGAGGACGAAATTTTCTAAGGAGGATAGGCTTGTCACCACCCCATTTCCAGAGTAGGGTATTTTTTTTATTTTAATTTAGTTAATTGTGTATTATTATTATTTAATTGTATTTATATTTAATTAATGACTGTATTATATTTTTATTGATTGTTTTAGGATTTTGGCTAGCCTGGACCCATGTCAGACCCTAGTGGACCCATGTCCGACCCAGCCCACACCCCTGTGAGACCTATTTTTGGGTTTAGAATATTTATTATATTTTTAGTTGTTTAGTTGGAGAGATTTGGAGTTAGTTTGAGTGCTTTTGGAACCCGAAATCCAAAACCAAGTGAGAGGGGGGCATTTTGGACATTTGAAAACTTGTGGAACCCTTATATTTTGCTTTGGCCGGCCCTATTCCCATTCCTACCCGTGAAACACAGCAGCTCCCCCCTTCTTTTGCTTCACTCCTTCTTCTTCTTCACTTCTTCTTCTTCTCCACTCATTTTTCTTCTTCCTTTCTCCTTCCTACTTCAAGTAAGTACCTATTTATCTTCTTTCTTCTTCTATTCTCCATGAATGATTAACCCTAACCTTGCATTCTTCCCCAACCTAGGTGGATAGAGCTTAGATTTGGTGTTGGAGCTAGATTTGGGAGCTTGGAAACTTGGTTTGGTGGATTTGGAGCATTTTGGAGACTTTGGCTTGGAATTCCAACTCCCAAGAGGTAAATCCTAATTTTCCTCCTTGCAATTACTTTTATATAGTTTAATTAATAGTTTAGAACCTTCCTAGACCCTTAGGCTACCCGTAGGAGGAAGTTGGAACTAGTTTGGTTGGGTTTAGAGACTTTAACACTAGGTTTTGTGTCAATTTCGGGTGGAATCCAAATTTGGCATAATTTTGGGTGATGCCCTAGGTTAGACGGCCCTAGATAGACGTTATCGGATGTCTTAAGGGTGAGTGCATGTCTCCGTTCGGATACAGGAAGCCGTGTCGCGAAGAAACGGGCGTTTCGGGTATTTTTAAAGTTTTTATCGTCGCCGATTCTGAGTGTGTGCGCGTTTCTGCCACGGACCTAGAATCGACGCGTTAGCATTTTTTCTAGGATATAGACCTTGTTTAGGACCCGTGGATAAATTTTGGATCAATTCCGAGTTGGTTTGGTGTGCGTTTCAGGAGGTTTTCTGAACCGCACACCGCGTGTTCGTCGAAATGACCGAACGGCCATTTCGGCGTGGTTTTCTAGTTTCGGGCTTGTGCGCGCGTTGGGTTAGCTTCGGAGAGTGTGTGCTAGAATTCTCGGGCTATATTTTATATATATATGTGTGTTTATGCGTGTAGGGGTCGTTGGGCGCGTGTTGGTGGAGTGTTGTGTGCATTGTTGTGTGTTGTGTGTGTTATGTTTATATAGGTATATATGTATATATATATTTGTGTGTGTGTTTCTATATATATATATTTGTGTGTGTGTATATATATGTGTTTATGTGTGTATAAGTGTGTGTGTGTGTTTGTGCATATGAGTGTGTGTTTATATGTGTGTATTTATATACATAAGTGTTTAGGTGTGTGTGTAAGTATATATATAAGTATGTGTGTATCTATATATATATAGTTGTATATATATATATATATATATGTATATATGTGTGTGTGTCTGTGTATGTGTGATTGTGTGTGCGTGTTTGTGTGTGTGTGTGTTGGTGTGTGTGTGGTCGCAGCGCAGTGAGGCAGCGAGGGGGGATTGCACGCAGCAATGCAGCAGCGAAGGCAGCATCAGCTGCAGCAAGGAAGCACGCTGCGGCAGCAGCAGCAGCAGCAGCAGCTGCGCTCAGGCGCAGCAGCGCCGCGGCAGCATCTCGCTCGAGCGGCAGCACGCCGCGGCCTGCAGTAGCAGCAGCAGCAGCACAGCAGGCTGCAGCAGAGCGCGCGGGCGCAGCAGCTCGCTGCAGCGCGGCCTACAGTAGCAGCATTCGCAGCAGCAACAACTCCAGCGGCTTCAGCAGCAATTCAGCAACATATGCAGCAGCAGTTTAGCAGTATTTGCGCGCCGCGCAGCAAGCCTAGCATAGCGCAGTATCGAGAGGGCTCTAGATTCATAGATAGATGAATAGATAGATATCTAGATAGATAAATACTAAATAGATAAATAGATAGATAGACATAGATAGTTAGATAGATTGATGGATATATGGATATAAATAGATACTTAGATACATAGGTAGATAAATAGATAGGTAGATAGTTAGATAATAGATGGATAGCTAGCTAGATAGATAGATTGATAGATTTAGATAGATAGTTAGATAGATATATATATATCTATAGGTATAGATATATATATACATATAGCTAGATATATATTATAGCTATATATATATATATATATGTATAGGTAAGGTAAGATATGTAAGGTATGTATATGTTGTGGTTATGGATACCTATAAATATATACGTAGATACTTAGATATGTATAATATATGATAGATATATATTTTCTAGCCTAGATTAGTAACTAGGAGTATATTTACATACCTAGATAGCTAACTAGAGGGGTAGTTAGAGGGGTATTGGAGAGTATCCCAATACCGTGAGATATCCAAGGTATTGAGTTTCGAGCGAGGTTTTTGAGCAATTGCCTAGGTTTGAGTTTAGAGATGGGTTTTTATGTATATGTGTATATATTTACGCGTGCTAGCATAGGTTTTAGCGGGTTTAGGCGGGGTGTGTAGCCTAGGTTGAGGTATCGGATACCGAGGGTATCCCGGTATCTCAAGAAGGCGAGTTTGAGAGTTTTCTAGCTTAATGAGCTCGGTTTGACCTAAAATTTTAGGAGCACCCTAGTTTGACCTAGACTTGACCGTAGTTGACTCGGTTGACCGCCAAAGTCAACTTTGACCTAGATTTGACCCAGAGTTGACTTTTGGATCCAGAGTTGACTTTTTGACCCAGATTTTATCGGTTTGACCCGTTCGACCTAGAACGACCCTAGAAGCCTATTTTTTAGTTATTTTATATCTGTTTAAATCTTTAGAACCCTGTTTAACCTTGTTTTTCGTAATAGGTCCTTGCGACACCAGTTTGGATCGCCAGTTGCTCAGGACGTCAGGCGAGTACATTCTTTGATAGTTTTTTTTATCTGATAATTATTATGATTCAGCTTCTAGTATAGTATCATCTGATTATTCTGGCATAACATGGGACACTGACTGGTATTTCTGGATTTATTTACTTACGACACGTACATTTCATATTTCTGGCCTCTATTCTGGAATCACTACTGGCATCACCTACAGGCATCACTACAGGCATCACTCATGTTCAGGCTGGACTCATCTTGATTTACGTGTCGGGTCTTGGATCCACTTGTATTAGTCGGGGTGGGGAAATACTCGAGTAGACATGTAAATATTCCCATCTAGAATCATCAGGAATCACTCCCTCTGGTCTAATCTGGAATGATAGCAGCCGCGCACCCAGTGCGCGGTGATCCGTACTTACCCCTAGCCGTTTACATGTCGAAACAAGTATTTCAAAGACACCGAGTTCATTCTTTATAGTCTGGACTCTCATGCATTTCTTGACTTATCTCACTTACATGTTTCTGGACTTGACTCACTACATATTTTTTATGCTGGACTCACTACACGATCTTGTGCACGGACTTGATCTTAGCTTAGACTTCTTATATCTTACAGTTATTACTATCTTGTTTCTGATATTCCTACATCTTTACCTTTATGCACCAGTGATTTATATATTTCTTGTCTCATACTTGCTTCATTTTTTTTGCTACTTGCTATAACTGTTTTATAGTTTTTATCATTTAAATGGAACTGTTGTTAGAGATGTACTTGCTCCAGTCCTGATTGGACATATTTTTCAGAGTATCCGGAGGAGTGGTGTCCGACGTTTTATGGACCTGAGCCTGTCGATTGTGCAGACAGGGACCCTCTAGTTTAGGAGTGATTTTCGGGTTGGTAGCCGGGATCACTAGGACCTTGTTATTGTTTTTATTAGCTTTTAGCACCGGATTTGTCTCCGGTTTTGGATTGAGACCTTGTTTGTATATTATTTTGTATGATGTATTATTTTTATTGATGTTGTGGTTGTTGTAGTAGTTGTTGTTGGTTAGACTTTGGAGTTGTTAGTCTTCTTTGTTATCTTATCGTGCTTAGATTCGTGATTGAGTACTTGAGATTATCATTATGATATTGCTCCTCCGTTTGGAGTTGAGATCTTGACAGGTTTATATATTGATTACGTGGTTGCCCTCCTTTTGAAGAGGTCATGGCATATTTTTTTGTGAGTTATCTAGATAGTTGACCTAGACAGTATTCTACCGCCGATACTGCGGCGTAGGCTGGACGTACCCACGACTCATGCCCGATTTTCCGGGTGCGGGTCGTGACATATATGCACATTTATATAACTTTAGGACTGTCACAATTTTGACAGTCCTAGTGTATACTAGGAGTCACGATCCGATTTCGTAGAATCGTTGAGGCGTTCCCCGAATCGTGCGACCCCCGAATCGTGACCGCCGTACGGGCCTGGGGTTGCGCCCGCACAAGGCTTTAATGATTTGCATAGCAAGCACATATTCAGAGTACGCAGATAAATTGAAACACAGATTTAAAACATGGAAAAGTTCTCTTTATTGATAATGAACATCTATTACAAACTCCTGAACGAGTCAACTAATATGCCGCACGGGCTTACAAAAGTGTTGACTCAAAATGAGATAGCAGTCCTGTATATTACATCCCTTTATAAACTTCAAATGATAAAGACCTCCGGGCTGGAGGACGACTTTGCCACAAAGCTGCATTTGTGTATGAAGAGTTGCAAGCTCCTGGCTTCAAAATACTTTAAGGAACGCGGTGAAGATGCGCCAACAGCTGGACTGGATTGGAAAGACGATTTTGGCTCCTCGCTCGGTTCGCCTTGGTGCGGAGAACCTGTTTCAACGAGGGTCAGCATGTCGAAACATACTGGTGAAGGCGAGCTAGCCGAACTATACCAACCAACAAGTTGTTTTAATGAAGCATGCATGTTTTGGTGGGTTTCTATCTTGCCTTAGTTCATTTACAAGCAACAATATATATATATGATACTAAAATAAACTTGCCACCATTCGGTAGATTTTACCTGCCCGTCTGAATTACCTGCACAATACTTACCATACCTTCCCTGCCACGAAGACACAAGTTAGTTTGCAACAAGTTTAAATATACACGATGATCACTGGCATGGTTGCCATAGTGGACGTAGCCGAGGACAAGGATAGCATGCTACGAGAGTACACGATTGCGCTGCAAGCTATCCGATCCTGAACACGAAGACTACACACGAGTTCCGCCCGGATCGGATCGGTACCAGTGCCCCAGCGACCGTCCGCAGAACCAATATCTTGTGCACAAGTTGTCCATGATCGAATACGATTTACAAGTTAACAAGTCATGCATTTTAGGCAATACGAGTGCAAGAACACGAGTACACGACAAGCAGTATTGCATGATTTATTTTGCATAGCCTCCCTGAACAATTATGCACATACAAGATATAATCTATACTTAGCACGGTTTATAGAACATTTGCACGAACAAGCATACCATAAGATAACAGTTCACATGTTTGGTTGACAAGCATAATAACCAAGTCTATTATCTTTTATCTTGGTTTCTTTTATTATTACTTGATATCGTTTGATCGGGGCAAAGAAGAATGAAGATTTATTAGATGTGAAGCTTGGAAGCAGGGCTAGCTAATCGGGTTGGTAGCTACTCACTTAGATTTTGGAAGGGAGAAGGAAAGAGGCACTTCACGACTCCGCTCGCAAGCCGCCTACTGCTCGTTCACCTGCACACGAACAGCTCGATTAATACTTCTTCCTCTCTTTCCAATCTCGGAATAGAAGTGCAAGTCAATGAACGAAAACAATGAAGACCATCGAAACCGTTCAAGGAAAACAAGCAAATCCCAAAACCAACTCAAAGCACGAAAGCAACAAGCGACGTCGAAAACCGAGGCAATAAAAGACAGCAGCGGAGAGGTCCCCCCTGACTCTGTCGCTAAGCCGATCCTTGGGGCACGGTCCACTGAATATGGGAATCGATTTCGAAAAAATAAATCCATAACGAGAAAGAGTTCTTAATTCAATCTATCCTGATCGAACGATACCGTCTTGTGTTTCTTAGTCGCGCTCTCCGCACCGGGAGAACGGGGCGCTACATCCTACCTAACTAATTGGAAGTTTCGTCCACGAAACTTAGGAATAGGACCTACCGTTAGGGAGCATTTCGTTGGGGACGATGATCAGGAAGGTTCGGGCAGGAATTAATGGCATGGCCTGATCGTCCACAAGCGAGGCATAAACCAAGTCTCAAGCGGCAGTCTTTCTTGTCGTGTCCAAGCTTTTTGCAGAAACGACATGTATTTCTCCAATCCCTTATTTGCTGACCACCGTCGTTTCGTCGCTTTGTAGCATTGTTTTCTCTCTCGTTGCTTTGGTGTTTGTGATTGTAGGTATGCATAGCGCCGGCAGGAACGTGAGGATAGTGTGGTTCAAGCGACAGGGCATGATTCATGACTTCACGCATTGTACGATACTGATGAACGACTATGTGCCCATGAATGGCAGGGCACAAACCACCTTTAAACCTTCTAGCTTGACTCGCTGTATCAGGTAAATAGGCCCTAGCGAATTTGGAGAGTCGGTTGAATTCGGCGGAGTATTGCTTCACTGTCATACTGCCCTGCCTCAGTTGCACGAACTCGTTCTCCATTTGACGTTGTACTGGAGGGGGTATAAACTCCTCTTCGAACGCGGCATGAAAAGTCGTCCACGAGATCGCCTCCTCTCCGTGATCAAATTGGAGAGATCGTCGATGCGCGTCCCACCAATTGTGCGCGTTGAGGCGGAGCTGTATTTGCGCGCAGGCGACACGCTTCTCTTCGGGGACCTCTAGCAGAGCGAAGTAATCTTCAAGTTCGGCCAACCAATCTAGAGCTACGACTGGGTCCTCAGTCCCGTTGAATGGGGTATTGCAGACTTTCTTGAAGTGGCCAAAGTCGAAGGCAGTCACATCCCTCGGCCTTGAAATTTGTGGCGTCTCTACTTCAAGCGTGGGCTGTTCCACCGGAGTTGGCGCTCTTGCCATGGAATGGTTGGAAGCCAAAGTCTGAACGATCTGTTGCAGGGCGTCCACCTGCTTTTGTTGGACTGAGAATCGTGCTTCTATATTGTCTTGAAACTTGAGCTGACTCTCTTCCGCTCGCTTCTCGGCCCGTTCGTAGCGAGCCTCGTCCCTTTGTTGGTTTTCCTCCAACATCCGCAACATTTGCTGGATGGGATCGATGCTTGACGTGGCTCGCTGGCTCCTTGAACTTCCCTAAGTGCCCGAACTACTTCCTTGGCCTTGAATTTCGTCCGGTGCTTGCGCTGCAGATTGCGCTGGAGCTATTCCTTCAAAAGAAGGTAAATTACATTAGGATCATAATGTATTATGGACTTATTGCATGAATGTATCTCATTTTGGCCTAGCGAGTTCAAGAGTTCGCACAGGAATTTGATCGTTAAAGGAACTTTTCCAGCACGAAGTCTAAGGAACTTTGAATCTGTGCTCTGATACCACTAAGTCACGACCCGATTCCGTAGAATCGTTGAGGCGTCCCCCGAATCGTGACCGCCGTACGGGCCTGGGGTTGTGCCCGCACAAGGCTTTAATGATTTGCATAGCAAGCACATATTCATAGTACGTAGATAAATTGAAACACAGATTTGAAACATGGAAAAGTTCTCTTTATTGATAATGAATATCTATTACAAACTCCTGAACGAGTCAGCTAATATGCCGCACGGGCTTACAAAAGTGTTGACTCAAAATGAGATAGCAGTCTTGTATATTACATCCCTTTATAAACTTCAAATGATAAAGACCTCCGGGCTGGAGGACGACTTTGCCATGAAGCTGCATTTGTGTATGAAGAGTTGCAAGCTCCTGGCTTCAAAATGCGTCAAGGGGCACGGTGAAGATGCGCCAACAGCTGGACTGGATTAGGAAGACGACTTCGGCTCCTCGCTCGGTTCGCCTTAGTGCGGAGAACCTGTTTCAACGAGGGTCAGCATGTCGAAACATACTGGTGAAGGTGAGCTAGCCGAACTATACCAATCAACACGTTGTTTTAATAAAGCATGCATGTTTTGGTGGGTTTATATCTTGCCTTAGTTTATTTACAAGCAACAGTATATATATATGATACTGAAATAAACTTGCCACCGTTTGGTGGATTTTACCTGCCCGTCTGAATTACCTGCACAATACTTACCATGCCTTCCCTGCCACAAAGACATAAGTTAGTTTGCAACAGGTTTAAATATACACGATGATCACTAGCATGGTTGCCATAGTGGACGTAGCCGAGGACAAGGATAGCATGCTACGAGAGTACACGATTGCGCTACAAGCTATCCGGTCCCGAACACGAAGACTACACACGAGTTCCGCCCAGATCGGATCGGTGCCAGTGCCCCAGCGACCGTCCGCAGAACCAATACCTTGTGCACAAGTTGTCCATGATCGAACACGATTTACAAGTTAACAAGTCATGCATTTGAGGCAACACGAGTGCAAGAACACGAGTACACGACAAGCAGTATTGCATGATTTATTTTGCATAGCCTCCCTGAATAATTATGCATATACAAGATATAATCTATACTTAGCACGGTTTATAGAATATTTGCACGAACAAGCATACCATAAGATAACAGTTCACATGTTTGGTTGACAAGCATAATAACCAAGTCTATTATCTTTTATCTTGGTTTCTTTTATTATTACTTGGTATCGTTTGATCGGGGCAAAGAAGAATGCAGATTTATTAGATGTGAAGCTTGGAAGCAGGGCTAGCTAGTCGGGTTGGTAGCCACTCACTTAGATTTTGGAAGGGAGAAGGAAAGAGGCGCTTCATGACTCCGCTCGCAAGCCACCTACTGCTCGTTCACCTGCACACGAACAGCTCGATTAATACTTCTTCCTCTCTTTCCAATCTCGGAATAGAAGTGCAAGTCAATGAACGAAAATAATGAAGACCATCGAAACCGTTCAAGAAAAACAAGCAAATCCCAAAACCAACTCAAAGCACGAAAGCAACAAGTGATATCGAAAACCGAGGCAATAAAAGACAGCAGCGGAGAGGTCCCTCCTGACTCTGTCGCTAAGCCGATCCTTGGGGCACGGTCCACTGAATATGGGAATCGATTCTGAAGAAACAAATCCATAACGAGGACGAGTTCTTAATTCAATCTATCCCGATCGAACGAAATCGTCTTGTGTTTCTTAACCGCGCTCTCCGCTCCGGGAGAACGAGGCGCTACACTAGGACTGTCAAAATTGTGACAGTCCTAAAGTTTGCCCTCTGTTATATATGCACAGTTATGTATGCAGCTCAAATTGATAGTTTAAACTTTGATACAACTTTTACAAGGCAAAATTAACTCAAAGTGTCACAACAAGGCAAAATTAACTCAAAGTATCACAAGAAGGCAAAATTATAGTTTAAACTTTTACAACTCAAAGCCTCATATCGTCAAAAGTCATATTCAGTCAAACGTTTACAACTTTCACAACTTTTACAGCTCAAATATTGACAATTCTCAAAAGTCATATTCAGTCATAATTTTACAACTCAAAATGATTGTTTAAACTTCATGGCGGCTCTTCGTGCGTTGCTATCTATTTTTCAAGAAAGAAAATTTTTCAGCGTTGTCGATTTGTTGGAGTTCGTCATTGATTGTCATATAATTCGAACCCTGGCAACTTACGAGGCTTCTTCCCAACTTCTTAACTTTTCTTGCCTATTCATGAGAAATGAAAAAATTTGTTAGCCGCAATTACAAATATCAAACTTAAGGTCTACAAGTAGGCTCACCATCTTGACCAGTGCAGTATACAAGACAGATTTGGTAGGAAGATCTGACGGTACACGCACAATATCCCCTCCGCGTTTGAACAAGGTCGCTAGTCCAACACCGGCGTAGTAGGCGAGGTAGTCGTCGCTGCACTCCGCCATATTGATGCTGCTTGCCGGTCGGTATCTCTAATAACGTGGCGTTGCTACTCGGTGAAGAAGGCCGATACCCAGTTGAACGACGCAGGAATATAGTTTAGCGGCTTTGTCCCGCGCGGAGGAGTTATCATTTTCAAAGTGCGTCTTGGGACAGTTTGTACGTAGCCAAACTGACGGAGCACCCTATCCGGCATATAAGCCTCTACGATTTTATGACAACTGATAAGACAGTGATATAAGGCGATTGGTTGCAATGGACGGCTAGTCTGTCGCAAATCACGGTATGGATCCCATACAATCTGTACCACATAAAATTTAGCATAACGTCATTTAGCATAACGTAGTAAATTAATACCAATTAAGTACAAAATTAGGTCTAAATTCACCTCTTCTGTCGTCATATCTTCGAGTGCATGGCGTAGGGCGGCCAATGTATGAGAACGTTTGGCATCTTCCTTACTTGGCTTCCATCGGCACATTCTAGGCAGGTTCTCGTCATACCCTCGGTTCAGTTTCGCTCGCTGCAGGGTTGAAAAGTGCTCGTATATCCATGCCTTCACGTTACCAGGTTAAAAATATATTAGTCCAAAAATAAATAACACAATTTAAATTTATGTATACAAGTTGACAAATATATATCTGTACATGGAGTAGAGTCTGACATCCGGATATTGTCTTCGAACCCACACGGGATGCCGCACCAAGCTCGCGGTAAAGGTATGCCAGTATACCGCTTCCCTAAGAAATTTCGTCCACCGTGTCAATGTTGTCCAAATTGAGGAGATATTTGGCATTTATGGACGTTCCAGACTTATCGGTAATGCCGACAGCCCCTAAGATGAACTGCATATATCCGCGGGCCACATTTTCGCTATTATCAATTTCGGAGGCCGGCTCAGCGAATATCTCCTCCAAATATTTTAGAGAAAGTCCGTAGGACTTCTTGAATTCTCGAAGACTAGTAAAACTAGTGGCATCAACTCCCAGACGCCCTGATACATAATCCACAATATAGTCGTAAAAGTTGATGCTCGACTCATCAAAAGTTTGATTCATCATGGGACGACCATCAACCCTAAGTCCCAATATATGATGGACGTCATCAAGGGTAATCGTCAACTCCCCATTGGCTAGATAGAAATATTGGTTTCTGGATGCCACCGTTCTACAAATGCTGAAATCAGTGCATTATCCACCATCGTATATGAGTAGCTACCCAAATATTGTAGACCGGTGGGACTGATTTTTGCCTTCACATCATCTCCCAATAATTTATACCTCCATGTATTGCATTTTTTCCCGTGGTTGATCACCGTCAACATACGACCACTCTCCTGAAAAGTCAACAATTGGATGAAATTATACCTTTATGTAAAATGAACTTTGAACTTACAACTATATATAAATTTATCATAACATAATGTACTTACCGGATTGTTCCATATTTGGTATGCAATATGGTTTTCGATCGACGGTAACATAGAGCAACCGTTTGGACGAGTGTCGACTGGACTATCTGCCTGCTCAGAAGGTCCTGAACCATCAGTAGTCCAGTTTTTGAGAGTTTGTGGAAGACTCTCGACAGGACTATCTGCAGGCTGAGAATGTCCTGAACCATCAGTAGGCCGATTTGGAACATTTGGCATGTCCTCATCGGAAGAGGAAGAAGAACCGAAAGAACTAGGAGGAGCACGTCTCTTGGAACGAAGGGCAGTCTTCTTCGTCAATCGACGTTTTCTCACTTCAGGGCGTGCCTCGGGCTCGCGGATAGTGACGCCTGGTTCAATAGTACGCGAAAATGTGCGTTCCTTAGTCATCGAAGCAGTAGGGCGTCTTCTCATATCTTCATCCACAGTGTCCTTTCCAGGGGCATGACTATAAGACAAAAAAATAATTTCTATTTTAACATAATAATTTAATTTTACAATCAGGACTGTAGCAATTTCTACAGTCCTGTAAGTATACAGGACTGCAGATTTTTCAACAGTCCTAACTTTTTAGGACTGTTGAAATGCCTACAGTCCTATATAAATTTAGGACTGTAGACAATTCGACAGTCCTTAATATAAAGAGGACTGTCGATTTTTCGACAGTCCTAAATCTATATGGGACTGTAGGAAATTCTACAGTTCCGCCCGATACTGCTCGACAATGTCGACGATTCTCGACATTGTATGCCCTAAAATCGTGTACAAGACCGATTGAATGTCTAAACTACATCCTAAAATCCGCCAAGGACTTGTATGCCCTCATTTGAAGAATGGAAAGAAAATCACTCAAAATTTTCAAAATGCAATAGAATTTTATAAAAATTTTAGACAATTTTGCAAATACAATAGCACAAGGAGAATGATGATTTGTACCTTGGTTCTTTCGAGACTTTGGGAGCCATCGACAAGGAGGAGGAGGACGGACTTCGGAGAAAGGCCGGCGGGAGGGGGGAGAGCTCCGGTGGGGTGGGGAGGGTTTGGGAGTGTTTGGGAGGGTTTGGGAGTAGTGGGCTAGTATGAGTAAAATGATGGGTTAGTGTAAGTAAAGTTTCCTTCTTAGTGGGCTACCCCAATCCTGGGCTAGCCCCAAGTAAATATGGTAGTGCTCTTATAAAAAGCCTTCTTCTGTGAATATCATTTTGAAGTGATTAATAAAAGAAGATCTAATTATAGAGAGATCAGTAGACCATGAACCATCTTCAAGTTGTAAGCATCTGATTTCATTTTTTCTTCTTCGATTAGTAGCAGAGACATGGAAATATCTGATGCATTTATCTCCGTCTTTGATCCATTGACATCTCGACTGTTGCTTCCAGAAAGTTTCCTCCAGAGAGAGCAGGTCATTAATCTCAGATACCAGATTATCCTCATCTTGAAGAAGCTCTTTTGTGGGTTGTAATGATTGGATATGAAGGATTTCTTTCAGAATACGACTGATCCGGTGGTGAATGTTACCAAAGTTCATTCTCCTCCATTTGTGAAGTTTATGAAGGGTCTGGTGGAGTTTGGATTGGAAGTCAGTCGAGATAGTAGTAGTACCTTGCCAAATATCCTTGAGAGCAATGTTGAAAGAAGTGCCGTGTAACTAAAATGATTCAAATTTCAGAGATCTGTTACGCGGTTGAAGCCTGTTGTCTGTGTTAAGTAGAATTGGAGTGTGGTCACTGTTAATGCGTGGCAGAATTGATACTATGGCATGCGAAAATAGAGAGATCCGTACAGCATCACCATACGCTCGATCCAGGCGCTCCCTGATGTTGTGAGTCGGGCCTCTATGGTTAGACCATGTGTAGGCTGGTCCTATGAAGCCTAAGTCGATGAGGCCGCAATCATTCAACATGCTAATTAAAGGGTCAGTTGCTAAACTGTCAAACCCATAGTCTCCTGACTTCTCCCCCGCATTCGCAATTGTGTTAAAGTCTCCCAAGCAACATCATGGTGAGTTAAAAGTAGAAGACAAGGATTAGATTTTGATCCAAAGATGAGGCCTATTTTTCCTTTTTGGACAGTCATAAACACATAGTATTTTCCATTCAGGTACATTATGGATAGCAGTAATGGAGAGAGAAGGATGAGGTTAGGGGAAGAGAATGTAACTGCTGCATTGATCGAGTTTGTCCAACCCAGACATAAATCACCCGACTGTCGACGGAGGAACGAAAAAGAAATTTGAATAGCCAAGGGAAGGAAGAATACGCGTGGAGTGGATATGGACGATTTAGTTTCAGATAGAAAGAAGATGGAAGGATGAGTTGCTTTAAGGAAAGCGCGGAGAGTGTGAACTATCGGGGCATTCCCCAATCTCCGACAGTTCCATGAAAAGACTAACATCTCCCTTGCGGCTGATTGGTCAGCCGCCACAACCTTGTTCGAGGAATATGGGAGTGCAAGAGCTCTAGCAGTACGTTTGTTCGGTTTATGTTTGATAAGAGGAGATGATTTGCATTTACCAGTATTATTAGCGGTTGTTTCAGGAGGAAGACGGGCAAGTAGGCGGGTTGTGATGAGAGGGTTTCTAGGTTGGAGGGTGGAATTTTCATTCCATGGATATTACCCAAGGCATACTTTCCTCTGAATTCTTCTTCTTCTTTCACTTTTGGCGCTATCAACTTGTAGGCTTGGTCCTGTTCATCCTTCGACCATTGCTCATTGATTTTAGAAATAAAATGAAGACGTTCTGCAAGAAGGTGTCCTATTCTGGCACAAATAGACATAAACGCGGGAGACGCTAATATTTTATCACAATCTGACCACAACTATCCCCCCATCGAATGATATATCAATATAATTTTTCAGAGATTTAGTAATATCAGTAAGAACCTTCACTCGTGCAAATGTTTTCCATTTTTCTTCATTTGAGGAGGAGCATTTATGTGGAGAACCCAGTGCATATGCGAGTCGATCAATAACCTTCCTATTCAGAAATTTCAGGAGAATATGGTGAAACTGTACCCAAAGATCGGCATACTTGAAATCATATTCTTGAGGCAACTTATTCGGATCGCATCTTTCAATAGCAAGAAGATCTTCATTAATGCTCCAAGGAGCCTCAAGGATTACACGTTCCACAAGATCAGGAGATTGAAGTCGGATAAGGAAGGTACCAGCATTGCGAGTCAACTCTGAAACTTGTATCGACGTCTTGATCTTCCAAAGCTTTTGAAGAATGCTACTAAGAATCGAACAAGAGAATTTTCGTGAAGTGTATGGTTTCACTACCAAGGAGGATTTCCATTTAAGATGGTTACTAGTGTCTCTGGAAGTCAGAGAAATAGTCTATGTTCTTGGAGGTTCTTTGAGAAGAGTCGACATCTTCTCAATAATATCGTTGAAGTTCGACATAGAGGTAAAGAAAATAAAAT
Source organism: Iris macrosiphon (assembly GCA_036927795.1). Taxonomy (NCBI): domain Eukaryota; kingdom Viridiplantae; phylum Streptophyta; class Magnoliopsida; order Asparagales; family Iridaceae; genus Iris; species Iris macrosiphon. The sequence continues at coordinate 210,473,744 of JAYESA010000005.1, read as the reverse complement.
GATTAGGAATGGAAAGCAATATAGGTATGAAGGGGTGGGATACTGAAGAGGTAGAGAGGAGGGTAGAAGAGGGTAGAGGAGGGGGAAATTTGGGTGGGTTGGAGAGATGAATTACCGGAGAGGATAGCGAAAGCCGATCAAGGAAGATGAAGGAGAGCATGGTTGAAGATAAAAATCCAGTTAGTGGAGGGAAAGGAGGCACATGAGCGGAGAGAATCTTTTTATAATTTTTTTTTTACTGTCTTTGTTAAATATAATGAACAATTTTAATTAGTAAATATAGGTAAGAATATTTTTGGAATATAAATTTTTATGGTAAAGTCTCAACTTTGCATATTATACAGTAGTATAGATAAACTTAATTCAAAAATTAACTAAAATAATACTAATTAGTTAATAAAGAATAGTGTATCATAGTATTGCGTCGACTGTTTTGCACTTTTACCCTTAGATATTTCCAAGTTATGCTAGACTATTATACTATTACAGACAAACAAATATTCTAACATTTGACATTTTCACTTTACTTTTACACGGAATCTTAAACCATAAAAGACAACACAAAAACTTTCACGCGTGCATTGGTCAATTAAACACAATGTCGCACTGAGTCCGAGTCAAAGCTACCTGAACCAGATCCCTCCTATTTTTGACCCAGACGACAGCCACGACAAAGTCGACCGGACCGGTCGTCTCATCCAACCCACGTTTCCTCTCCAGCTAATTAATTATGGCTGATGATAAATGCACTACCAAACTTGACCGGAGTTGCAATAATTTTTTTTTAATTTTTTAACCAAAATTTCAAGATTGGACTTTCTTTGACAGTTCTAAATAAAATATGCAGTTCAATGGACAGTCCAATCTATTAAAAAGATTGTCAAAATTTTTAACGTTATAATAAAGTTTTGGACTAGTCATAAATTAATTTTTGAGCAAAATATTTATAAAAATAATTGTGCCAGTCCCGATCAAATTTGGTAGTACATTTATCAAGAGTCTTAAATATTAGTTGTGTCCATTACAGTTTGACACCTATTATCACCACTTTCAGAAGGCTCTTGATAAAGGCACTACAAAGATGACTCGGACTGTCACAAATTTTTTTCTAAATTTTTTACTTAAAATTTACTCAGGGTTAACCAAAAAAATTATTTAGGACTGTCAAAATTTTGACATTATTTCCAATAGGTTGGACTATCAAAATTTTAACAATCCTAAATAATGTATACAATTTAATGGACTGTTAAAATTTTGACAGTCCAATCTATGAAAAGTACTGTCAAAATTTTAACAGTTCTAAATAAAATTTTGAACTAGTTTCAAATAAAATTTTAAGTAAAAAAATTAGAAAAAAAATTTGGCCCAACACGAGTGTATTTTGTAGTGCCTTTATTGCCATCAGCCTTTCAGAAACACAAGGAATCTTGGTTATTAAGAATGAAAACGGGTTTCGGATGCATGCACCCGAGTGTAATTAGAACCCTCTTTTTTCTTCCTTCTTAAAAGAAATTCCAGCTCTCTAGAAATTCCAGCTCAATCTCTTGAACCCTAAGCCTAACCCTAGCGATGCCGGATCCGCTCCCGGCCTGCTTCGGCGGCATAGCCGCCGGATTCCAGGTGGAGCCGATGTCGTCGGGGCATACCACGGCCACGTCCGTCTACGAGACGCCCCTCGGCGTGGCGTCGCTGACCTGGTCGAGGACGGTCCTCGGCCTCCTCGTCCGCGTCGCCCTCAGCGTCGACGACGAGTCCGATTCGGACGCGGTGAGCTTCACGATCCGGCCATGGCTCCTCTGGAAGCGCCGGGGATCGAAGAGGCTCTGCGTCGCGGACCAGTCCGTCGACGTCTCCTGGGACCTCTCCCGCGCCAGATTCGCCACATCCGGCGCCCCCGAGCCGGTGTCCGGCTACTCCCTCGCCGTGTCCGTCGACAGCGAGATCGTGCTCGACGTCGGGAGGTCTCCGGCGATCTCGAGGAGGGAGCGTGTGGCTGCGGCGGGGGGGAAGGAGGAGCGGTTCTCTTACTCGACTCGAGCGAGCTTCCGCGGGAAGGAGAGGTCGATCTCGATCGACGTGGAGAAGAAGGAGATGAGGATCTCGGTGGAGGGGAAGCGGATCGTCGAGGTCCGGCGGCTCCAGTGGAAGTTCCGCGGAAGCGACCGCGTCCAACTCGGCTGCGGCGACGCGGTCCTGGTGTCGTGGGACCTGCACGACTGGCTCTTTCCCGCCAAAAAGGAGAGCTCTAACTCTTCCTCTTCTGAAGAGCGAGCGATGTTTGTGTTCAGATTCGAGAGCGAGGAGGAGGAGGAGGAAGGAGAGGGGCATTTTCGGAAGCAAAGGACATATAGCGGTGAGAAGAAGAGGAGGAGGAAGAAGAAGAGTACTGAGAACACAACGACTTCGAGCTCGAGCTCGTCGTCGGCTTCGTCGACGGGGAGTTCCACGGTGACGGAGTGGGCCAGCCAGGAGGAGGCGGAGCTCGGAGGAAGGAGAAGAGGCTTCTCGCTGCTGCTGTACGCGTCCAAGAGCTGAGAACGGGGGTAATTTTGGAAGAAATTTATATTCTTTATTCATTAATTTGTTCAAAATGAATTTGTTGGTTTTTATATTTTGACTCCCTTTATAAATCTTGTTGTAATATGTAAAATAAATATTTTTTGTTTGCGATATCATGTGAAATTTATATTATTTATTCATTAATTTGTTCAAAATGAATTTGTTGGTTTTTATATTTCGACTCCCTTTATAAATCTTGTTGTAATAAGTAAAACAAATAATTTTTGTTTGCGATATCATGTGAAATAAAATTATATATTCACAACTTAGTTTCAAATTTTAGTTGAATTTTGAAAGAAAGAAAAAAATTGTTGATTTTTGAAGGTTATATAGATTAATACCTTGAAAACTGGATACAACTGTAAGTGATTTCGATTAGCTGTCCATCTGCACGCTAGTTTCAGTTGCGTTTAAATTTCACCTGACCCATTATTGTGGGTTGATAAATAAATAATTAGACTGCAGCTGGTACTAACTCCTAAATTTTTTGGTTAAGCCGAAACATTTAAATAGGAACTTACACCATTATCTGTAACTAGAACTCTTGGTGATATACTTCCTACAAATTTTCGGAAGCAAGTTTGTTGTCCCTAAAAATCTTATACCAAACATATCCCCTCTATATAAAAGTATGGGTTCCAATGATTTAAAGTCCACAAACTAGTAGGATTTACATTTTTATAGAGAGGGAACATGTTTGAGTTTAATTTTGTTCATCCATAAAAACTAGAATAAATATTCATCCTCTACTAAAAATTTAACATATATTAAATTAAAGATCAAAATTACTTTGAATGTTCATAAAACCACTTCTAAAGTAATTTTATATTGGATAAAAATGACACGTGTTAATTTTTTAGTGGAGGATGAATATCCATCCTAATTTTTGTGGCTGAATAAAAATAGATTCAACATGTTTGGTACAAAATATTTAGGAACAGCAAAAAGGAATCCCAAATTTTTTATTTCCAAATAGAATATTTTATATCGATGTTCTGGTTTATATGTATTTTAATGTTTTTATTTTTGATTTTGATGGAGGATTTCATAGTTAATATTATTGTGGAGTTTAGATTGTATCATACGATAGCTTTTCTTTTGTAGAATATGCAAGGAATAATTAATCAGATTAAGGGCTTAATTCAATGCTAATCGGTTTCGTCAGCTTCAACCTTGAACCTACTAGTGAACTATCCGACACTAGTAGAAATTTTGGACATTGCCCTCGATCATGTGCATGACCCGTTGGATAGTAGAATTTCGTGCACCCAATGTTTACTATGTTGGGGGATATTGGATTTCTGTTGGAATTATTTTTTTTTGGACTAGTAAAAATAGTTCAACATTGTCAACAATTTCATGTGTGTATATCAATATAAGGCTTTCCTTGTGTTAAGGTTGCACATGGATTGTGGTGGGATACATGTAAATATTATGTGGGAATATTTTTCTAGGAGAAATAATGATTAACTCCTCAAAAAAGTATTTATGTTTTTTGTTACTTTCTTGAATTTTTTTTCTTAGGAGCTAAGTTCCGGACTTAGCGACGGACGCAAAGTGGCGCTTTGATTGTGCACTTAGTACGTCATCATCGTCGTATGACGTTTGTGCACATTTGTTGTGTTCATGAGCTCGTTTTATGTGTGGGCTATACGCGTTTACGCGTATGTGCTGCTGCATTGCTGCATATATGCGCAAGATGTGAGATTCGTCTCACAATATCTGTATTTATATACGGATACGTATTTTGTAGTGTATATTGTGTTTTCTTGGACTTTGTGGAGCCTAGAATTTTTTCAAGTTAGAGACTTTTTTTCCTTACCGACATACTGTCAGTATACTGGTTCATGCCGTCTGTATACCGTTCGAGATGTCTTCCGTTTACTTTTGCATATTTTTATGAATCGTATTTTGATATTTTTCATGAATAATGTTGGATATTTTCATGAATAGTGTCGATGCATCTTATTATCCATTATTTTTTTGGTTCTGAAGCATCATATTATGCAATGGATATTTGGTTTTCTTTGGGTGGACGAGATTGATTTAAATCGAGATGTGGATCGCTGACGTGGCAGATTCAACAGTCACGATTAATTCCCAACCTCTATATATACCACTTGATTTTCTTTCTTTCTTTCTTCTTTCTTTCTTTCTTTCTTCATTTCCTCTCTACTTTCCTTTTGGAGGTTGAAGCTTGGTCTTGAGGCCAGAGTGTAGTTTCTGAACCCCTCTTGGTGGAGGAGTAGAATGTTAGGCTGGAAGCTCCATTTTAGGCAAGTATATCTTGCCAAACTCTTAAAAATATATTATTTTATTGTCGTTTTCATTTTTCTTGATTCTGAATGTTTAGAATTTCTTGAAACTTATTTTGTTAAATATGTTTCTGCCATGATTTTCAACTATATGCATGTTTCTGAAATTGGTTTGAGTTAGGTTTTAATTTTCCTGTAGAAACTTTGATATTTACCTGATAGGAAACTTGGTATCGAAAATGATACCGGAATGATTGCCACGAAACTTAGTCTATATGCTATATGAGACCTACTCCTAGTCTTGACATCTTGTTAGACCAGTTTTTGTCGAGTTTCGGAACGTGATTTCGGCCTCAAAATCCATTTTTCTTGGACTTTTTTTTTTCTAGAATTGCCTACAGGAACCGGCATATCGACAGTATACCGATTTTGGACCGACTTGGAATTGAAAACCTTCTGTGTTCTAAATCGACATACCAACGGTGTGCTGGTCTGTACCGACGGTATACCGATTTATTGGAATCCGAAAGCTGCTGTATTTTTAGTCGACATATCGACGATGTACTGGTGTGTGTAGCGGTGGTATACAGATTTTTCTGACTTGATCTTTTTGACTTTCTTGCTGTGTCTTGTACGACATTACGCTGGTATACTATAGTATACCCCCGGTATACCAATTTTGTACTCTTTTTCATATGCTTTTTTTTCATCGTACTTTCTCTGTTCTTCTTGCATTGCACCTATGTGCCTATATCTACTTGACATGATTACATGACTAGACACCCTTATATAGTTAGGAGATGCTTTACACCCTATATATACATGATTACATGACCAGACACCCTTGTATAGTTAAGGGATGATTTACACCATTTATACACCTGACATGAGTACATGCTTAATAGTGGCTCGTAGTAGCGCACTCATGATCTTTGACCTGTATGTGCTTGATAGTGACTCGTAGTAGTGCACTTATGATACCTGACCTATATATTTTATGTTTTGGCTTGTTATAGCGCACGCTAGTCATGCCTATAACCGTGTGGTTGTATTCTTGTCATATATTGTACTTGTGATTATTAAATCATTGTTCAGTCTTGCATATCTCCGGGAGGAGAACATGTCTATGATGGATTCCGTGGAATGCCACATCTAGAATCCTAAACAACGTGTTAAGGATTAAAATAACTAGCTTTAATTATTAGATCATCAGGAGGGAGGGACGAATCTCTAGGTTGCAAGCAGTTCCAGTATTCCAGCTATGTTTTTCATTTTTTTTTATGGTTTTGGAGCTCTTTGTCGTGAGGGGCACTCTTCCAGCTCACCGTCAAGTGATGCATATACATGGATTACGCAGATTCACCGTTGTGTGATGTTTGCCATAAGAGCACATCTTCGGGTGGTGTATCTGCTATACTTTTTTTTTCATGTTTTCGGCGTTTGGGATATCTCGAACAATCTGCAGGACATGTGTCTATAGAGAGGTTCTCAAAACTGTATTGTTAGTAATTAGGATTTGTGACAACCCTAGTTAGCTAATGTAGCAAGTCGTATTGTTGATTGGCTGTGATTGATGGATGGAGTCAATTTCTTGTTTGTATCAGTTCTTGTAGTTGCCCTTGCCTTGTTTACTTACATGTTCCCTGCTTATGCCATGCTTCATGATTCCGTACTTACATGTTCCTGTTCACTTGACATGACCCGATATATATTCATATGATCCTGTACATGCTACCTGTCCCCATTTACTCTTCATTTTTCTAGTTTTCATTATGTTTCCTTTTGCACTTTATATTATCTTGGTGGTTACATGTTGCTTTAGTATATCTTTGTTTGGTGTTGCATGTTGGTTTAGTTCATAGTTTTTGGCTTCCTTTGTGGTAATTGCTATTGGGGGTCTGACCCCACTAGTTTTGCATGGCCAAATCTCTTAGTCGAACTAGAGGATCTTCCTTACATTCTGCTGGATGGTGACCACCCGGAGCACTAGACTACCTGAGTCGGTTCCCTTTACATTCTCTACTAGATCTTGTATTTGTATATTCTTTTTAGGAGTTTAGCCATCGAGCATGTGTTTTGGACTTGACTTCTAGCCTACGGGCATAACATGATTAGCTTATTCTAGACTATAGCTAGAGTTGATCATGTATGACTTACACTCTTGCTAGTTCTCCATTTTGTATTACTAGCTTCATGATCATATATGTATACATGGTCTGTGATGGTTTACTATATTGCTTCTGATGATCATATATCTTGTATATTGTTCTATCTGCTTGTGGTTGAGACACTATGATTGCTTGACCTAGGTTGACTGTTGACTTGTACGATTAACCCCCCATGTCTATTTACAGCGGTGACCGTATCTCGGGATACTGGGGTACTCTGGTTACGTAGTTGGCCGAGTCCAGCTCCCGCTCTCCAGTATTCTAGTTCTGGGACGCGACACAAGAGCTGCTGCGTTACTGGCTTATTCGTGCAGGAGCATCTACCACTGTGCTGCTGTGCGCATATGCGCAGATAACGTAGTTGGCGCATGATTCCGTTGATTGCGGGATTTGAACGGTATGGAAAGATTGCGGTAATTAATCTGATGTTGGATTTGAATTTATTTTGTTCCTATCTTTCTGTAATCTATTGGCGGCCAGGACTAGGGTTAGGGTTTCATCCCTAATATACCAATACTCTCTTCGTGCTTCCCTTGAGAATTACTTCGAAATTGAGAGACAAAGAGAGTAAGTTGTTGCTGTCGTCATTGGAGTCCAGGAGTTCGTGCGAGTTCTAGAAGAGGTGACGGCGAGCGTTCAGTGGTTCTATTTAGAACTTGTTGGTTCCTGGGAACAGATCGTGTGAGGCTAATCTTGCTTTGAGCAATGATAATCGTTATCACTCCAGCAAGAAAAGACTTCTGTTATCTTCTTTTCCTTCCTCTTCTCTCATTGTGATTCGTTCAATCTCAATTGCAACTTCGTTTGCAAGGAAGAAGGAAATTTGATTTCTGATTGTTGTAATCTAGTCTGTAAGCTGTAATTGGGAGATAGTAATATTGTTCTTCGTTGGAATCGATGATAGTTAGAGAGGGAAGTTTTGTGTGAACCTCTAATCTCGAATACAACTTCATGATCCAACAGAGGGTATTCCGAAAGAATTACGTAAACTTCTGTTCCTGGCCTTTGTTCTACCATCTTTTGATCAGCCTCGGGACTAACAATATCTACCTAGATATCTAACTTTAAAAGTGTAACACCCCAGAAATTTTATATGTATTTTTCTATTAGGAGACATAATAAATTGAAGTAAATATATAAAGTAGAATAGTTTGATTAGTGATGTGTGAAATGGGAATACTGGGATGACATTCATATACCTTACAAACAGTTAAGCAAACAATGTAGAGATTATAAACACACAATCTACCCTCAAAACTCTACTAAATGGTTCTCATTATTGTTGTATAAATGACGTGTCACGTTCCAGTCCCAAAATATGGGAAACCAAGATACATGACAATGACCAGCTACATTTCAAGTGGACTCCAATCCAACTCGAATACGTATACGTTGTCTAGGATCGGTTAAACAATCCATAAAATCTATACAAGTACATCCACAAATCTATCTATGAGAATACGAACTATAGAATAGAGATAACTGCGGAAGAATAATCAAGAAGACATCGACTATCACTACCTGAAATCCTGCAAAACCAAACTCAACAATCTCATGACAGACTCAGCAATAAACTTTTAAAAAAATCAGGTCCTCAGAGAGACGTAGTAAAATACATAATATACATATTGGACAGAAGTGCATTAAATAAATGTAAGGAATAAACATGTGATCCATGTACAACTACTAATAACCAGTCTAAACAGTCTATGTGTAATGCAATTGAGGACAATGGTCGCATGCATAGACTGTCTAGCTGAAATGTGATCGACATAATTTTTATTGAAAACTAGGAAAAAGTACATATACTGCATCCAGTCATTTGTAAAACGTGCATAACATTCTCGAATGCCAGAGACCAACTATAATATCCATGGCATTATACCCGTGGCTCCGACGGATGTACATATTATAAGATAGTGTAAAGTAGCTCATACGTCTAGTGAATGTCCTCCTACCCAATGATATTGTTCGGGTCGAATCCATGACACATTCAATCTGTCTCTAACAAGTAATAAGTCCAGTCAATCATGTACACAAGTCTATCAGTAACAAATAATATCACAGGTCATATAAGAGTCATCTAGCATGCAACGTAACATGAATATGTTTATCACGTCTAATATATATCAACAGGAATAATCATGTAAGGAAACTGATAATAAAACATGAGATGCATTTAATAGATAAATCCATAGAACAATTGTTGAGAGTATATATAATGTAAATACTTTAATAAGATATTCAAGGTATATTTGCCTCGTTTGTCCAAAGTTGTACTGAGACTGCGGGTACCAAAGTTGTTCCAAGTCTAACCATGCTAATGAGCTACGATCCCCAAGAACCTACTATCATGCCCCAAAACCAGAATACTGGAGAGCGGGGGATGACAACGGCCAACTACGTATACTTGGAGCACACCGGTACTCCGCATATACGGTGAAGCTGTAGAACATGGGGGTTAATACTACAATCAAACAATCAATCCTAGGTCAACGGTCCTAAGGTATCTCAATCACAAACAGATAAGCAATAAGCAAGAAGTAAGATCATCTGGAGCAAAATAGTAAAGTGTCCCAAGCCAAATATACATAAATGATCATGAAGCTAGTAATACAAAATAGAGAACTGACATAGTATAAGTTATACATGATCAACACTAGCCATGGTCTAGAATACGCTAATCATGTCATGGCCTGTAGGCAGAATGTCAAAACACGATCTAACACATGCTCGACGGCTAAACGCCTCAAAAGAATAATCAGTACGAGATCTAGTGGGGATAGAGTAAATCCACTCAGGTTGTCTGGTGCTCCGGGTAGTCACCATCCGCGGAAAGGAAGGTAAGATTCTCGGGCTCTGCTACCAAATCTGACCAAGCAAAACTAGTGGGGTCAGACACCCAAAGAGCAAGTACCACAAAGGAGGCCAAGAGCTATGAACTAAAACCAGCAAAACAACATAGAGCTACAATTCGCTAAGCAACAAGAATAAATAAATGCGATTCGAGACTCGTGCGCTACCACTGCACTTATCCCGAGAAAGAAGACAATAAGATGAACAACATATAATCACTAGAAATATAAATAGTACCATATAAAAACGAATATAACTGGATACATGAAACATGTCAAATAACCGAGACATGCCAAGGAGAAATAAAGAAAACATGAGTAAGGATAAGTCGGCAAGCAACGAAAAGATTCAGAAACTCCTCGAAATAGAAATCATAACCCTTAAACCAACAAGGAATAAGATTATGATTCTTTTTCCGAGTCGGACCTAGTCTCAAGTCACTGTCCGATAAGCATAACTATAACAGAAAGTAAAGGCTCAGGCAAGATAATTGAACATCACATCTACACATCCACAAGACAGATTAATCACAACTACACAGGTAAAAACATAGAGCTAAGGTACACAACTCAAGCCATACAAAAAGTGCCACAAATATGAAACACAAGAATGCTGATACTAGCCACTGCCTACTGAACACTGGTCAAATGTACATAGGGTGTAATCGTCCCCTACTAATACATATGTCTGGCCGAGTCAATATATACATAGAGTGTAAATCATCCTCTACTAATACATATGCCTGGTTGTATCAATATGTACATAGAGTGTAAATCATCCTCTACTAATACATATGCCTGGTCGAAAGGATATTGATCGGTAATCGGTACTGGGAAGGTGTATATAGGGTGTAAGGCCCCTAACTATACAAAATGTCGTGTCGGTACAATAAGGCATAAATAGACATGCAAGCAATAAATACAAGTAAGCCATGTACAAGCAACTAAGGAGCGCAAGAAAAGAAATCAAACGCAAAAGAGAACACGATCGGTATACCATCGGTATACTCCAGTATACCATCGGTATACCGGTCCAGAGACATGAAAAACAGTAAGTTATGGATTCCAACAAATTGGTATACCGTCGGTATACTGAAGTATATGTCGGTTTACCGTTCTAAGAAGGCAAGAAAGCTGCTGGAAAAACAATGTTCACAAATCGGTATACCGTCGGCACAACCCAGTGTTCCGTCAGTATGCCGACCAAGACAAATATCTAAAACTGTCGGCAGGATCGGTATACCGTCGGTACAGTCCAGTACACCGTCGGTATACCGGTTAGGGTTCACTGAAAATATCTAGAAGTCAAAATCGGTATACCGTCGGTATACTCCAGTATACCGTCGGTATGCCTATTCCCGAGAGAAAATAGGCCAAAGTCAGAATCGATTTCCGGGACCCAAATCGAACCCTGAAAATCACCAAAACCAAGTCTAGCAAGAAGTTAAGTCTAGGGGGGGGGGGTAAGTTCCATATCATAATATGGACTAAAACTCACGGTCACAACTCCGTTAGCGTCTCCGTTATCGAGTTACCAAAAAGGGACGGGACATGATTCTACCAGAAATCAAAATCGAGACTGTTAAAATGCTAGAAATTACGAAATGAACAATAATAGTAAAACAAGTCTAAGCTAAAAAGCAACCATCAAGCTCCAGAAAAGAAAATGACAGGAAGCGAGAAGAGTTCATAGAATCGGCAATATGTACTTGCCCACAGCGAGCTCCCATCCTCAAATTCTAGTCTACCACTACGAAGGGGTTCAGAAACCACTCTCCATGTCTCAAGACCAAGCTCCAAGTTTAAGAACAAATGGTAGAGAGAAGAGAGAGAGAGAAAAGGGAAAAGAAAAAAAAACCAAGCACTATTTATAGAAAAATCTCATAAAGTGAAAAACATATCTTCAGGATCGGTATACTACAGTATACCGGTTAGGCATTAAAGTTTCAATTTTCAAGTTTCTAAAATCCTATGAAATCCAGAAAAATAAAACATGCAGTATAAAATACGTATCCATATACCGATATTGATACTGTGAGACAGAATCTTACCTATACTGAATCCATAAAAAAAAACCAAAAGTAACAAATGTCACGCCCCAGTCCCAAAACGTATGGGACCAGACATGTGGCAATGGCCAGCTGGTACGACTCCATTGGGCTTTCCAATTTAATGGACCCGACGAAGTGCACTTACGCTGTCCATGGTTAAGTGATCCAGTTAATAATCTAATTCTAACATGCAACAACTAACTAAATCTCAATCCATGACAAATAAATCTCAAGAAGGAACGATATGCATCATCAGTCTGCAGCCCAATAATACATCCGTTCAAATAGGCCAAAAGAACAATATAGGCCTATAAACACTAGGCTATAAAAGCAGAATCAAAATAGAAATTAGTACATGACTGTAATAGCTGAAAATGTAAAGATACCTGCAACGATGTCCACATTCCACTAGATCAAGCATCATGCAAACTGCACAAATAACCTGGAAGGGAACCAGGTCCTCAGAGGGACGTAACAAGATACAAAAATACATGCCATAAAGTAAATATTGTGTAAAGTAAATCAGGGTGAACTATCCTTCTAACTGAATGCAATTTGAGGATAACATAGTGCGTATGGTAAGTGTAGGCTAGACATATGCTGACGTAATTCACCAATCGCCGTGACTGGCTAGTATATGCCACATATGCCCCCCATCTTAGGGCACTTTACATATATAATAACGTCTAGCTCCGAGGAGCGTGGTATCTGCATAAGTAATAACGTCCAACATTCTCTAGAGAGTGGTATATGCACAACGTCCAATGCCCCGAAGAGCGTACTATCTGCACAAGTAATGTCCAACACTCCAAAGAACGCGGTATCTGCATAAATATATACGTCTGTATCACTCTGAAGAACGCGATATCTGTATAAAGGAGGTGGGTGTCCCATACGCTTACTAGTCGTCCTCCCCGCCCAATGTCAATGTACAAATCTCAAGTGAGACGTAGACATCTCGTACTATAATGCAAGTCACTAAAGAAATATACCACTAAGCTAAATACCGTCAGATGTGCTGCTCACAGCGATGGCCAGTCAAGCATGAAGCACACGTCCCTACATGAATTCACTCTATGACGTGTAATTATACGTGTCAAGGCCTGGAGAGTCATATTGATAACTCCACAACTTTAGGTACGTCCACTAGACACTAGGTCAGACACAAGCCCTAACGTCAACGCCTTCATTGACTGCACCCGAGTCTTTTTCGGACGCGCACATTTATATAATATTAAAACAATAAAACATGCAAATAAATAATAACTGAATTTAAATAGTACAACAAGGCAAGGTATACTTGCCTGGATCCTCAAGCTGCGAGTACCAAAATCATGTTCCTGAAGTCTCGCCTGAACGGTCCAGCGACCCTATATATATGATATAATATAATATAATCATCAGTCATTACGCTAGTACGCACAGGAAACACAACTACGCTGCACTTAGAAACTGAACCAGTCAACTAGTAGGGTCGAGTGTCCACGTAGCTAAAATGCACAAGTGTCATGTCCTCAAATACCGTGCACAACAAGACAACGAGTTACCAAAATACGTTACAATACCAATAACGTATAACACAAAACACAAGTCCTAGCTAACAGGGTAGTGTGTACAATGTCAGTTTAGTCTAAACACCTAGGTCAACACAATTATATACCAAACTAACTAACCAAATTTTCTATGAAGTAATACTAACACTAACCACTATGCACATATAAACACTAGGTATTAGGTTTCACACATCAATATTTACTCATGTAATAATCAAGGAGGAGGAGTACGATGCAAACCTAGGTATGCTCGACTAGGAGGGGGGTGATGCACGTACGCGACTCGAGGGTGGCCGGCGGTGCACAGCTCGTAGCAGCAGTTGCTATAGTGGCAGCAATAGCGACAATGCAGCAGCTCGCAGCGGCGGAGGCAACGGCTTGGTGGCGGTAGCGGGTTGCTGGCGGTGGCGAGATGGTCGTGGGATGAAGGGAGGTGTGGTGGTCGTGGGTGGTGGTGATGGTATTGGTGATGATGGTGTTGGTGATAGTGGTGACGACGGTTGATGGTTAGGCTGTGATGGTGGTGATCAAGGTCTGGGAAGAGATGGTGGCGAGTGGCTTCTCGGGGATGGCCGGGGCTGAGGGTGGTGAAGTCGGGGAAGTCGAGGTGTGTTCTGGCGGAGGATAATGGTGTTGTGGTGGCTGGTCGACTACTCGGTGGTCGTGACTGCGGGGTGTGGTGTGCTCCGGCGGGATGGTGAGATGGGGGAGACGGTGTTTGCAGTGGGCAGTGATGTAGATGGAAGTCGATGGTGAAGTCGGTCGTGTGGTGGCTGTGGTGATGATGATAATGGTGGCAGTGGTGATGACTCGGGGATGGCCGGAGTTGATGATGATGATGAGATCGTCGATGGTGGAGGAGAACGGTGGTTGCAGGTGTTTGGCTGTGGCGGTCGGTGAGGGGAGGTTGCTCAGAGGAGGTTGCTCGGTGCTCGGGGTGACTGTGATGGCCGGAGTCGTCTGCTCGGAGGAGATGAAGAAGGTGACCAGGGCTGGTGGTGGTGACTGGTGGAGAAGGTTGCTGTAAACCCCCTGAATTTTCAAATTATTAATTCTTGGATTTTTCCCAATTTTCTAGAATTTTCTGGGAATTTTCTGTAATTAAAATCAAGATTTTAATTAATAAATAATTTTTAATTGTTAATAAATAATATTAAAATATCATGGAAATAACATTTTTGGGTGTAAAATGAAAAACTGGACTTAGGGTAATTTTTCTGGATTTTTCTGGGCCTCAGACCTATTTTTAAATGCCTAAAAACAATTTTTAATTAATTAATTAATTAACTGTTTATTTATTTATTTACTATTATTTATTTTTATTTTTATTTTTATTTTTATTTTTATTTTTATTTTTTTCTTTTCTCCTTGTGCCGGCCCGGCCCAATGGACCGGCCCAACAGCCCAGCCCAGCCGCTCCTTTCCGGGTCGGGTCGGGTCTGCCTGGACCCGACCCGCCTCCGACCCGTTTCCCTCATCCCTTCCCCCACGTCTGTGCGACCGTTTCCCCTTCCGCCGCCTCCGCCGGCACGCACCCCCCGCCCCTCCAGCGCCGCCTAACGCGGCCACGACACCCGCCCGGAGCCCTATAAATCCCCCCCTCTTCTTCTTCCTCCTCCCATATTTTTTAACCCTAACCCTCGCCGCCGGCTTCTCTAGCTCCGGCGACCCGCCGTACTCCTCCCTCAGCCGCCAGCCGTGCAGCCCCGACCTCGCCGCCTTGCCCTCGCCGAGCCCCCGACCTCGCCGCCGGCTTCCCTAGCTCCGGTCGACCCGCAGCAGCCCGGACACGCGAGCAGCCGCCTCCGGCCGCCCCTCCTCCCCGCGCGCCGCCGACCACCGGCTCCGCCCAGCCCCGGCGAATCTTCCTCGGCCCTTTCCGGCGCCCCTCCGGCCGGCCCCCGCCGTCTACGGCCACCCGCAGAACCCTAACCCTAATTTCCCCAATCTCCGTGTCGGACACGACACGGACACGGTTTTTTTCGATTTTCAGAGCCGGTTCAGGTACTCGTATCTTGCACCCTGTATCTCCGTTTTCGATTCTGTAAATTTCTACGCGAAGCCTGTATGACACTCTCGGTGCCCGGACAAACCGCTCGGGGCATCGCGTCCTGTGGTGATCGCACACCGCGATCCAAAAACAGGAAAAACCAGACCCTGTTTTACCCCGAAACTGAGTGCGCCCCGCCAAACGGAACGACTTGGTCGCGTGCGGTCTTCACAGATACGTGCGCGTCGTCGATACGGACGTGTGAGATTTCGTGGAAGCTGATTCGGGTGTGCGTGCACACCGGAATCAACGCGTATCCGCGGACATCGTCCCGTATCCGATTTTTCGGCATTTTGCCCTAACTTCTTGTACACTCGTCAGATCGAGACGAAACTTGCGCCATCGGACTCGTAGCGATACGCTGGTCCTGTGGGTCAAGTTTGGTTCGATTCTGAGAACGTTGACGAAATCGCGTGTCGTGGGCCCCAACAGGCCCCGCTCGACGGGCGATTTTGTGTTCGGCTCATCGGAATCCAAATCTGAAAGTTCCGTTGAGTTCGTATCAGCGTTCCTGACCTGTTGACACTAAGTTTGGTGAATTTGGAGACCTTTGACCCGGACACGTTTTTCAGTGCAAAGTGGGCCCACCGGCGGACCCCGTTTTGACCCGAAACTGTCGTTTTTGGACCCAAGGACAGGCGTTTCTAGCTATTTGACATCTTCTGAGCGTGATGGTAATGTCTATTTCAGCTTTTGGACTCATCTCTGGAAATTTCCCCAAGAACCAATTAATCAGATCCAAACAACAGGCAAGTACCTGCACTTCAAGTTAAATCTTTATATTGTGATAATTAATTCCCTGCCTTACTAGTACCCTTGATGATTACACCTAGTGTTAGAAATGTTGGATTTCATGTCTTGAATATTGGAGTTCATGTCTTGTTTTTCATGTTGGGTGGGAGAATACTAGAAGGCATGTAGTTTACCCTTTCCCCTGCCATGTTTAATAGTTGTTGGTACACGACTGTACCTCAGCCGGATCTCGATTTCTCCTGTTTAATAGCCGTTTATGATGACCAGATTAGCCTTATAAACCCCTACATGCCAACTATGTATTCTAAAAATAAACACAAGTTCACACAGATAGTTTCTGGTCATGTTATAGTTCTTGCTGACTGTTGTAGTTCACTTCCTGTCTTATTTATTTCTGTTTTCTCATATTCCTGTTTACAGCATTAACTCTGAGATATTGATGTTCTTGTATGCAGTTTCTCAACATGATATTCATTTTAATTGTCATAAATATTTAGTTTAATCTTGTTGTGCACTGTGTACTTTGCTCCTTTCCTGACTGGATCTGTTGATTTAGGCGATGATGAGGACCTTGTCCCTACATATTATGGTCCCTATGAGGGTACAGATGATACTTATGAGGAGCCAGATCCCACCCAGGAAACCCCTGCTGCAGAGTAGCTAGCAGTAGCTATCTTTTATTTCTGTTTCTTATCTGATTAATCGGGTTTGTCCCCGATTTCATTCTGAATTTCTGTACTAAAACATTTGAATCTATTGTCGTATTTATTTCAGTTGCAATCTTAAGTTTCTGTTCTCATTATTATCTTGCCTATGTTAATTGTGAATGAGCTAGTTTAGTAAATCTGGAATTGACCTAGACAGCGTACTACCGCCGACTCTGCGGCGTAGGCTGGACGTACCTACGCACTCGTGCCCGAATTTCCGGGTGCGGGTCGTGACACGTTTTTATGGTGGCCCATGCAGGTCCTATCCGTAAATAGGGTAATACCCTAGGACAGGGTATGGAATAAGATTGAGGATTATAGGAAAAGCTCATTCACAGTATAGGGTCCTTATTTCAATTCTTGATATCATTTCTGCTCAATTTTCCTATCGCCTTTGATTTCCAAGTAATCTATTCTGATCTTCCTATCCCTTAATCTTTCAGAATGGTCCAGACAAGGAACACAGTAGGAGGCACATCAGAACCAGCTGAGCAGAATGTGCCCGAGACTCTTGCACTCCCGTCGCCTCCATCTGTTCCGGCAGTTACTCTGGATGGGGCACAGCTACTTGGAGTGTTCCAGGGATTGGTGGAATCCCAGAAAGAATAGACTGCCCTTCTGCGAACCAGCCTCTCAGAAGCTCTTAAGTCCCAGGAGTCGTCACTCAAGAGGCCAGGGAGTGCCAAAGACTTCAAGAATCTTAGACCCCTGGAATTCTACGGAACTGAGGGCATTCTCTATGCCGATGAGTGGATAAAGAATGTCGAGAGACTCTTGAAGACTGCTCGGGTCCCTGATGACCTCAAAGTGGAGTCCGCAAGCCTGCAACTGTTTGACATTGCTCGAACCTGGTTCAGAGATGAACCCCAACTATCTGCTCCTGATCTCACCTGGAAGGACTTCAAGAGGCTATTCAAGGAGAAATTCTACCCCGAAGTGGCTCGGAAAGCTCTCGAAAGCCAATTCGAGAGACTGGAACAAGGTAACCTGTCTGTTGATGAGTATACTGCTAAATTTAGCAGGTTGAGCCACTTTGCGGAGTACATGGTTCGTACCCCGGAGGACAGAGCCCGTAGATTCAAGAAGGGGCTATCTCCGGATATTCGCCTTGCTGTCACCACCAGCCGAGCTCGCACCTATGAAGAAATCCTGAGCGTGGCACAAGGCGTTGAGAGAGATATAGGGCATAAACTGAAACGGGAGAGAGATACCGAAAATACGGGACCCAACAAATGCCCTTTTCAACAACAACAACAACAACAACAACAGAGGGCCCCGCAGCAAACTCAGCGTCCTCTCCCTCGAGCTCCAGCACCCCAACACCAGGCTCAAGGACAGAACCAACAAGCTGCTGCTTGTAACTTTTGCCAAAAACCAGGTCATACTTGGCAAGTCTGCAGGAAGAGGCTAGGTGCCTGCCTCTACTGCGGCTCAGCAGCGCATCAAATGAGAGACTGTCCAGCTGCTCAAGGACGCACCGCTGCACCCAAGGCTCCAGTCCAGGCCAGGCCCCCAGCAGCACAGCAGAGGGGACCCCCGCTTCCAACACAACAACAATGCTTTGCTCAGCACCAACAGCAGCAACAGAGGGATGCACCGCAGCAAGGCCGTGCTTATGCAATGACTTTGGAAGAAGCTGAAGCCACAGCAGACGTGATCACAGGTTCTGTGCTTATAAATTCAATACCAGCTATTACTTTATTTGACTCTGGAGCTTCACATTCATTCATGTCTGTAGATTTCCTTATGAAGCATAGCCTAATCACTAAACCCCTTAGGAATTGTTATAAGATCATTACCGGTGGAGGAATCATCCCGATTAGTGATGCCTGTAACAATTGTCCTATTACATTGTGTGGAAGAGAACTGTATGCTAGGCTACTCGTAATGCCAGTGCCCAGTTTTGATATTATACTGGGTATGGATTGGTTGAGTCAACATCATGCCACTATAGACTGCCACAGAGGTAGTGTAATCTTCAGGCCCCCTGACAAGCAAGAATTTGAATTTGCTAGAGGTTCTAGAGAAATGGGTAATAACAAAATTTGTGGAGCCCTAGTAACAGAAGAATTGCCACTACCTATCATCTCTAAATACCTTGATGTCTTTCCTGATGATCTCCCAGGCTTACCCCCAGACCGAGAAGTTGAATTCTCCATTGACTTAGTGCCAAGAGCAGCACCAGTATCTCAAAATCCTTACAGAATCAACAAGAAGGAGATAATAGAACTAAATGAGCAAATCAAAGAACTAGAAGACAAATGCTTCATTAGGTCTAGTGTCTCACCCTGGGGAGCTCCAATATTATTTTTGCCCAAGAAGGACGGAACATCCCGAATGTGTATTGACTATAGGTCCTTGAATGCCTTAACAATTAAGAATAAGTATCCCCTGCCCAGGATAGATGACCTATTTGATCAGTTGAGTGGAGCTCGGGTATTTTCAAAGATTGATTTAAGGTCTGGTTACCACCAAGTAAGGGTGAGAAAGGAAGACATCCCTAAAACTGCTTTCAATACCCGGAACGGACACTACGAATTCTTAGTAATGCCGTTCGGGTTGACGAATGCTCCAGCAGTTTTTATGAACTTAATGAACAGAGTTTTCCAGCCATACCTAGACAAATTTGTAGTGGTCTTCATTGATGATATTTTGATCTACTCCAAGACCCCCGAAGAACATGAAGAACATTTGAGGTTAGCATTGGAGACTTTGAGGAAGAAAAAATTTTATGGAAAATTATCTAAATGTGCTTTCTTCCTAGACAAAGTAGAATTCTTGGGACATGTTGTGACTGGAGATGGAATAGCAGTAGATCCTAAGAAGATAGCGGCAGTAGAATCCTGGCCCACTCCAGACTCTGTAGCTGAGATTAGAAGTTTCCTGGGACTAGCTGGCTACTATCGGAAGTTTGTGAAGGACTTTGCAAGAATTGCGGAGCCCATGACAAAATTAACAAGGAAGGATGAAGAGTTCACCTGGACTGATGAATGTCAGCATGCTTTTGAGGAATTGAAGAAAAGGCTGACTACTGCCCCTATTCTGACCTTACCTTCTGGAACCGGAGGTTTCGCTATTTATAGTGATGCTTCTGAAAAAGGTCTAGGTTGTGTATTGGAGCAGAACAAGAAAGTAATAGTTTATGCCTCTAGACAGCTTCGACCTCATGAAAAGAACTATCCAACTCATGATTTAGAATTGGCAGCTGTCATTTTTGCTCTTAAGCTATGGAAGCACTATCTTTATGGAGAAAGGGTGGAAATATTTACGGACCATAAAAGTCTAAAATATATCTTCACTCAGAAAGAGCTGAACATGAGGCAAAGAAGGTGGCTGGAACTAATGAAAGACTTTGATATCACCCTTCAATATCATCCTGGGAAGGCCAATGTAGTTGCTGATGCTCTAAGCAGATATCCTATGGCGATGTACTTGACTATGGACAGACACCTGCTTGAGGACTTGGAAAGTTTAGGTATTGAAGTAATTATCCCAGGAAAAGAAGGCCAAATGATGAACTTGCAGATTCAGTCTACTTTAATAGACAAGATCAAGGAGACTCAGTTTTAAGACGAAGGCCTGCGAAGCCTTCGAGGACAAGTGCAAGCTGGATTAGTGGAAGATTTCAGAATTCATGAAGATGGATCACTGAGGCATGGCGATAGATTATGTGTACCTCAAGGAGACATAAGAGAAGAAATTATGCAAGAGGCGCACAGATCGCAATACTCTATACATCCAGGAGCCAACAAGATGTACAAGGACCTGAGGACACATGTTTGGTGGCATGGCATGAAAAGGGAAGTAGCCAGGTTCGTATCTCGTTGTTTAGTGTGCCAGCAAGTCAAGGCAGAAAGACAAAGACCTGGAGGATTGCTTCAACCACTGCCCATTCCGGAGTGGAAGTGGGAACATATCACAATAGATTTTGTTTCCGGACTTCCAAGGACACCTAGTGGAAAGGATGCAATCTGGGTGATAGTAGATAGACTGACCAAGTCTGCACATTTTTTATCCTTCAAAGTAGGGCTATCTACAGAGAAGCTGGCAGATTTATATATCAGACACATTGTCAGGCTGCATGGAGTTCCAGTAAGTATTGTCTCCGACCGAGATTCAAGATTCACCTCTCACTTCTGGAAGAGTTTACAAGCCAGCTTGGGGACGCAACTCAAATTCAGCACAGCTTATCATCCCCAAACCGATGGACAATCGGAACGTACAATCCAGACACTTGAAGATATGCTCCGTACATGTGTTCTAGATTTTGGAGGATCCTGGGAAGACTACCTACATCTTGTGGAGTTCTCTTATAATAACAGTTACCAAGCAAGTATTGAGATGACTCCATTTGAAGCTCTGTATGGACGAAGATGTCGTACCCCGCTATC
This sequence comes from Iris macrosiphon, assembly GCA_036927795.1. NCBI lineage: Eukaryota > Viridiplantae > Streptophyta > Magnoliopsida > Asparagales > Iridaceae > Iris > Iris macrosiphon. The sequence goes on along the minus strand of JAYESA010000005.1, from coordinate 210,452,402 downwards.
ATGGGACGACGTTGGAGAAAGAGCCCTGTTGGGACCAGAGATGGTGATCGATTCAACTGAGAAGGTAAAGCAAATAAGGGACAGACTTCGAGTGGCTCAAGACAGGCAACGACATTGGGCAAATAGTCACCGAAGGCCCTTAGAATTTGAGGTAATTAAATTTATGAAATTCAAGTTAATTTAAACATTTTGATTATGGAACTAAGACTTGATTATGACTTTGTTAAAGGTTGGAGAACTGGTATTCTTGAAGATTTCTCCAACACGTGGCACCATTAGGTTCGGAAGGAGTGGAAAACTCAGCCCAAGATTTATTGGACCTTTTGGCATTCAGGAGAAAATCGGAGAAGTGGCATACCGACTGGCATTGCCACCCTCTCTGGAAGGAGTCCATAACGTCTTCTACGTGTCGCAGCTGAGAAAGTACGTGTCAGACCCCAGCCACATTTTGGATCACTCAGAGCTCGAAGTAGGCCCAAGTGTGACTTACCAAGAGCAACCCGTGGAGGTACTGGATCGATCGGAGAAAGTTCTACGGAACCAGGTCATTTTCCTGGTTCGCGTAGCTTGGAAGCACCATTCTCCCGGCGAATCCACCTGGGAGCGAGAAGACGAGATTAGAGAGCGATACCCCTATCTTTTTGAACCCTGAGGTATATTTTATTTCTCGGCTTTTCTTTTCGTGCCTTTGTTATTCTTAAATTTCGAGGACAAAATTTTTGTAAGTTGGGTAAGTTGTAAACCCCCTGAATTTTTAAATTATTAAATCTTGGATTTTTTCCAATTTTCTGGAATTTTCTGGGAATTTTCTGTAATTAAAATCAAGGTTTTAATTAATAAATAATTTTTAATTATTAATAAATAATATTAAAATATCATGGAAATAATATTTTTGGGTGTAAAATGAAAAACTGGACTTAGGGTAATTTTTCTTGATTTTTCTGGGTCTCAGACCTATTTTTAAATGCCTAAAAATAATTTTTAATTAATTAATTAATTAACTGTTTATTTATTTATTTACTATTATTTATTTTTATTTTTATTTTTATTTTTATTTTTATTTTTTTCTTTTCTCCTAGGGCCGGCCCGGCCCAATGTACCGGCCCAACAGCCCAGCCCAGCCGCTCCTTTCCGGGTCGGGTCGGGTCTGCCCGGACCCGACCCGCCTCCGACCCGTTTCCCTCATCCCTTCCCCTACGTCTGTGCGACCGTTTCCCCCGGCCGCCACCCGGATCTTCCGCCGCCTCCGCCGGCACGCACCCCCCCGCCCCTCCAGCGCCGCCTAACGCGGCCACGACACCCGCCCGGAGCCCTATAAATCCCCCCTCTTCTTCTTCCTCCTCCCATATTTTTTAACCCTAACCCTTGTCGCCGGCTTCCCTAGCTCCGGCGACCCGCTGTACTCCTCCTTCAGCCGCCAGCCGTGCAGCCCCGACCTCGCCGCCGGCTTCCCTAGCTCCGGTCGACCCGCAGCAGCCCGGACACGCGAGCAGCCGCCTCCGGCCGCCCCTCCTCCCCGCGCGCCGTCGACCACCGGCTCCGCCCAGCCCCGGCGAATCTTCCCCGGCCCTTTCCGGCGGTCCTCCGGCCGGCCCCCGCCGTCTACGGCCACCCGCAGAACCCTAACCCTAATTTCCCCAATCTCCGTGTCGGACACGACACGGACACGGTTTTTTTTCGATTTTCAGAGCCGGTTCAGGTACTCGTATCTTGCACCCTGTATCTCCGTTTTCGATTCTGTAAATTTTTACGCGAAGCCTGTATGACACTCTCGGTGTCCGGACAAACCGCTCGGGGCATCGCGTCCTGTGGTGATCGCACACCGCGATCCAAAAACAGGAAAAACCAAATCCTGTTTTACCCCGGAACTGAGTGCGTCCCGCCAAACGGGACGACTTGGTCGCGTGCGGTCTTCACAGATACGTGCGCGTCGTCGATACGGACGTGTGAGATTCCGTGGAAGCTGATTCGGGTGTGCGTGCACACCGGAATCAACGCGTATCCGCGGACATCGCCCCGTATTCGACTTTTCGACATTTCGTCCTAACTTCTTGTACACTCGTCAGATCGAGACGAAACTTGCGCCATCGGACTCGTAGCGATACGCTGGTCCTGTGGGTCAAGTTTGGTTCGATTCTGAGAACGTTGACGAAATCGCGTGTCGTGGGCCCCACAAGCCCCGCTCGACGGGCGATTTTGTGTTCGACTCATCGGAATCCAAATCTGGAAGTTCCGTTGAGTTCGTATCAGCGTTCCTGACCTGTTGACACTAAGTTTGGTGAATTTGGAGACCTTTGACCCGAACACGTTTTTCGGTGCAAAGTGGGCCCACCGGCGGACCCCGTTTTGACCCGAAACTGCCGTTTTTGGACCCAAGGACAGGCGTTTCTAGCTATTTAACATCTTCTGAGCATGATGGTAATGTCTATTTCAGCTTTTGGACTCATCTCTGGAAATTTCCCCAAGAACTAATTAATCAGATCCAAACAACAGGCAAGTACCTGCACTTCAAGTTAAATCTTTATATTGTGATAATTAATTCCCTGTCTTACTAGTACCCTTGATGATTACACCTAGTGTTAGAAATGTTGGATTTTATGTCTTGAATATTGGAGTTCATGTCTTGTTTTTCATGTCGGGTGGAAGAATACTAGAAGGCATGTAGTTTACCCTTTCCCCTGCCATGTTTAATAGCTGTTGGTACACGACTGTACCTCAGCCGGATCTCGATTTCCCCTGTTTAATAGCCGTTTATGACGGCCAGATTAGCCTTATAAACCCCTACATGCCAACTATGTATTCTAAAAACAAACACAAGTTCACACAGATAGTTTCTGGTCATGTTATAGTTCTTGCTGACTGTTGTAGTTCACTTCCTGTCTTATTTATTTCTGTTTTCTCATATTCCTGTTTACAGCATTAACTCTGAGATATTGATGTTCTTGTATGCAGTTTCTCAACATGATATTCATTTTAATTGTCATAAATATTTAGTTTAATCTTGTTGCGCACTGTGTACTTTGCTCCTTTCCTGACTGGATCTGTTGATTTAGGCGATGATGAGGACCTTGCCCCTACATATTATGGTCCCTATGAGGGTACAGATGATACTTATGAGGAGCCAGATCCCACCCAGGAAACCCCTGCTGCAGAGTAGCTAGCAGTAGCTATCTTTTATTTCTGTTTCTTATCTAATTAATCGGGTTTGTCCCCGATTTCATTCTGAATTTCTGTACTAAAACATTTGAATCTGTTGTCGTATTTATTTCAGTTGCAATCTTAAGTTTCTGTTCTCATTATTATCTTGCCTATGTTAATTGTGAATGAGCTAGTTTAGTAAATCTGGAATTGACCTAGACAGCGTACTACCGCCGACTCTGCGGCGTAGGCTGGACGTACCCACGCACTCGTGCCCGAATTTCCGGATGCGGGTCGTGACAGTTGCTGTGGCGGAGGCGGCTGGTGGTGGTGGGAAGGAAGTCCGGGAAGAAGAAGGTCGGTGGTGGAGATTGCGGCGGGGGCTCGGTGATGGCCAGAAGGGGAGGTGGCCGGATGAAGAAGAAAGAGGTGAGAGTTAGGGTTCGGGTAGGGTGAAGGTGATGGTGGTGTTGTGCATGAAGAATGCAGAGAGGAAGGAGGTAGTTTTATGTAGGAGAGAGAGATGAGGCTTGCATTGGGATTATGGCCGGCCATGTGCATTTTTTAGGGATGGGGGGGGGGGGGAAATGTTCTTCATGAAAGAATGAAGGGCTAGGATGGCTTTGGTTTAAATGGAGGGTGGATGATGTAGGGAAAAAAGTGGTATGTAGTACAACCAAATGGAGGGAAAACTCATGGTGGACTGGTCAACAATGAAGGGGGGTTCTTCATGGCTTGGCTCCAATGGGAGGTGGACACCTCATTATATTTTTGCACGAAAGCCCCTAATAATTAAGAATTTGCACAAACAATAGGGTTAGGGATTGAATGAGAAAAAAATACCATGTTTGGTGTGATATAGTGGATAAAAAGGGTGTGTGGTGTTTAGTATGAACCTTGAGGGTGTGAGTGGGGGTTTGGGTTGGTGTTGGGTCTAGTTTTGGATTAGGTTGGGTCCTTACACCAATTTAATTAAAATTAGTGTAAATGGTGTTCTTTAATTAATTGGGAATGCATAGGGTTAAAATTGGGTGGAACACAAGTGTCATGGATGTAGAAGACTCAGAATAGAATATTGTCATAAATTGAGTTGCACAAAACGGGTCGAGGTTGTGTCTCCAATCTCGATTGGAACGGAAAAAGATGCAAAGTTGGATTTATTTGGATTTAAAAATAAATATTTGTAACGAATATTGTGCGACTAAAATGAAGCACAAGAGAGGGTATCTATGAGTTACACAAAGGTCAGAATTGAAGGCTGGCACGTCTAGGAAAAGTGTGTAAAATTTGTTTGAAAGCAAATGCTAGTGTAGCGCTCCAAATATCGAAGCAACGGTAGGGTGCACAAAGTGATATGAATATTGTGTACATTAATCTAAAACACTATGTTCTAATTCTAAATGGCTTCAAACTAACCCTAGTCTCTCTATCTAAGCCAGGTAGACCTAAATTTGGTCGAGAGGGTTTACAATCTACCCAACTTATAAGAATTTCGTCTTCGAAATTAAAATAAACACATAATAAGCTATAAATTATCAAGCAATATTACAGACATACCTAGGCCTTCGAAGACATGGGAAAGACGCTGCCGAATATCATCCTCTCGTTTCTAGGTCGACTCGCATGGTGCATGATGCCTCCATGCGACACGAACTAGAGGGATAGTCTGACCTCGCAACACCTTCTCGCTTCTGTCCAGAATTTCTACATGCTCCTCCTGATATGACAAACTCGACCCGACAGTGATCTCCGAGTGGTTAAGCACATGACTCGGATCTGGCATGTACCTCCTTAGCTGAGATACATGGAAGACGTCATAAACTCCTTCTAATGTCTGTGGCAATGCTAATCTATAGGCAACCTCTCCGATGCGCTCCAACACATCGAATGGTCCGATGTACCTCGGACTCAGCTTTCCTCTGCCTCCAAACCTGATGGTCCCTCGGGTAGGCGAGATTTTTAGAAACACATGATCTCCAACCTGGAACTCTAGGGGTCGTCGATGCGCGTTTGTCCAATGCTTTTGTCTATCCTGTGCTGCTCGCAGGTGCCATTGGATCTTCTTTACCTTCTCCACTGTTTGAACAACCAACTCTGGACCAAGTATCTGTCTCTCGCTCACATCACTCCGACACACTGGGGAACGACACTTCCTGCCATACAATGCCTCATAGGGAGCCATCTGAATGCTCGCTTGATAGCTATTGTTGTAGAAAAATTTGACTAAATGTAAATGGTCCTCCTATGATCCACTAAAATCGAGCATGCACACCCTCAATATGTCCTCCAGTGTCTGAATGGTGCGCTCGGACTGGCCATCCGTCTACGGGTGATACGATGTGCTGAACTTCAGGCGGGTACCGAGACTCTCTTGCATACTCCGCCAAAAGTAAGATGTGAACCTCGTATCCCTGTCAGACACTATACTGACTGACATTCCATGTAGTCGCACGATCTCCCTCATATACATATCTACTAAGACCTCTGTAGATTGCCCAACTCTGAAGGGTAAAAAGTGAGCGGACTTGGTGAGTCGATCCACGATCACCCATACCGCATTGCGACCACTAGGACTCCTCGGAAAGCCCGTAACAAAGTTTATAGTGATGTGCTCCCATTTTCACTCAGGTATCGAGAGCGGCTGAAGTAAACCTGCAGACCTCTGATGCTTAGCCTTCACCTGCTGACACACCAGACACTTCGCCACAAAGCGGGGCTATCTCCCTCTTCATTCCATGCCACCAATAGTACTGTATCAAGTCTCTGTACATCTTTGTGCCTCCTGGATGAATAGAGTATGCTGAACTGTGCGCCTCCGACATCAGCTCCTGACGAAGTTCTCCATTCGGAACATAGAGACGATCTCCACATCTCAAAGTCCTGTCCTCATGTATGCGCAATCCTGTCTGCATCCCGGCCTCTGTCCTCTGCCGAAGCCTCTGAAATCTGGCATCTGTTCGCAAGGCAGCCTTGATCCTCTCAACCAATGTCGATTGCACCTGAAAACCCGATAACTGGCCGTCTGCTCTGAGCATAATAACCTTTATTCCCAATTTTTCCAGATCTCTCAATAGGTATTGCTGGGTAGTAAAAAGAAATGCCATGGGCCTCCTGCTTAATGCGTCAGCTACCACGTTGGCCTTTCTCGGATGGTACTATATCTCAGTCTCATAGTCTGTCATCACCTCGAGTCAACGTCTTTGTCTCTGGTTCAGGTCCTTCTCTAAATTTTAAAAAGCTCAAGGTCAGGTACTTATCGCGAATCTCATCTTGTTGCCACTCTACCTTTTTACCTCGAACCTGAGGTTTCTTCTAGTTTACTCCATGCGTACCCTTCATCCAAACTACATGGGTACCCTCTTATTTATAACTGCCCATCCATTATAGGTAGTTCACGATATCCAACTCGAGGCTATAACATCTGTCGATACTCTCATTCTTCAATCTAATTGCTCTATTTCAGATACTAGCTCAACTAATCGAGTTATCAATGGTGAAAACACGAGCCTAATAGACACTGACAACCCAAATAAGTCAAGTACATCTAATCTAATTTGAAATCTACAATATAGTACTCAAGTTATCTCATCATCCAAATATTACGTCTAGCAATCTATGTCTAGCAATCTACCTATCTGTTTTAGCTTAGTCATATAATCATCATTTTCTAAAGGGTGGAAAAATTTATAGGTCTGGTACTGTAAGTCACAAGGCAACTAGGGATTAACTACTACAGTTTGCTACCCTAAGTGCTATTTCATACCCTATTTTTATTAGTATTCGATAAAGTTCTTCTAGATGTGGGTCTAAAATTCTATCTTGTCAAGTTCATAATGTCGTTCCTTGTATCACTACCATAAGACTACAACTAATTCCTATCATCTAGCTATGTCTCCCCTAATTTATTCTAGAGCCTTAGAATCAAATAATCTTTCTAGCTTCTAATACTAGCGTCTAATACTTACAAATCTCTGCTACCCTAAGTAAGGGTAGGGTCTAGTTTTAAGTCTCTACTTCTATGTCTAATTCTTATGTCAACAGTCTATACTAGCTCTAGTAACAAAAAGAACTTATCAACCTTCTCTACCATGATTAACCATCTACTCAAACATCCTATCAAATATGCCTTCTTCGTCTTGACGAGGATCTGCTCCTGGAGGAAATTACCGTGCGCGAGCATCCATCTCTCCGAAATAAGGAAGATGAGAAACAATAATAACGATGTCGACGGTAAATAAACGAATACAGTAATGAAGTCCAAGGGCGATAATTGAATACAAGAGGAGTTTTAAAATCAGTTATGGATTGAGATCTTATTCAACATTAATCCTAAGTTGCAGGCTCGTTCGACATAGTAACGTAACCGAAACGATATGCTCTGACCTGCATGGGCCACCAATAAAACCATGTCACGTTCCAGTCCCAAAATATATGGGACCAGACACGTGGCAATGGCCAGCTGATACGACTCCACAGTGCTTTCCAATTTAATGGACCCGACGAAGTGCACTTACGATGTCCAAGGTTAAGTGATCCAGTTAATAATCTAATTCTAACATGCAACAACTAAACTAAATCTCAATTCATGATAAATAAATCTCAAGAAGGAACGATACGCATCATCAGTCTGTAGTTCATTAATACATCCGTTCGAATAGGCCAAAAGAACAATATAGGCCTATAAACACTAGGCTATAAAAGCAAAATCAAAATAGAAAGTAGTACATGACTGTAATAGCTGAAAATATAAAAATACCTGCAATGATGTCCACACTCCACTAGATCAAGCATCATGCAAACAGTACAAATAACCTGGAAGAGAACCAGGTCCTCAGAGGAACGTAACAAGATACAAAAATATATGCCACAAAGTAAATACTGTGTAAAGTAAATCAGGGTGAACTATCCTCCTAAGTGAATGCAATTTGAGGACAACCTAGTGCGTATGAGAAGTGTAGGCTAGACATATGCTGACGTAATTCACCAATCGCCGTGACTGGCTAGTATATGCCACATATGCCCCCCATCTTAGGGTACTCTGCATATATAATAACGTCCAGCTCCGAGGAGCGTGGTATCTGCATAAGTAATAACGTCCAACGTTCTCTAGGAGGGGGGGTGATGCACGTACGCGACTCGAGGGTGGCCGGACTCCGGCGGGTGGGGGAAGTGCTCCGGCGGTGCACAGCTCGTAGCAGCAGCTGCTATAGTGGCAGCATCAGCGGTAATGCAGCAGCTCGCAGCGGTGGCGGCAGCGGCTTGGTGGCGTTGGCAGGTTACTGGCGGTGGCGGGATGGTCGTGGAATGAAGGGGGTGTGGTGGTCGTGGGTGGTGGTGATGGTGATGATGGTGGTGACGACGGTTGATGTAGGCAGTGATGGTGGTGATCAAGGTGGTGGTGGCGAGTGGCTTCTTGGGGATGGCCGGGGCTAAGGGTGGTGAAGTCGGGGAAGTCGCGGTGTCGAGGCTGCTGTTGGGGTGTGGTCCGGCGGAGGAGGAGAATGGTGCTGTGGTGGCTGGTCGACTGGTCGGTGGTCGTGATTGTGGGGTGTGGTGTGCTCCGGCGGGATGGTGAAATGGGGAAGACGGTGGTTGCAGTGGGCGGTGATGTAGATGGAAGTCAACGGTGAAGTCAATCATGTGGTGGTTGTGGTGATGATGATAATGGTGGCAGTGGTGATGACTCGGGGATGGCCGGAGTTGATGATGATGATGATGATGAGATCGACGATGGTGGAGGAGAACGGTGTTTGCAGGTGTTTGCTGTGGCGGTCGGTGAGGGGAGGTTTCTCGGAGGAGGTTGCTCGGTGCTCGGGGTGATTGTGTGATGGCCGGAGTCGTCTGCTCGGAAGAGATGAAGAAGGTGACCGGGGATGGTGGTGGTGATTGGTGGAGAAGGTTACTGTGGCGGAGGCGGCTGCTAGTGGTGGGAAGGAAGTCGGGGAAGAAGAAGGTTGGTGGTGGAGATTGCGGTGACGGCTCGGTGATGGCCGGAGGGGGAGGTGGCCGGAAGAAGAAGAAAGATGTGAGAGTTAGGGTTCGTGTAGGGTGAAGGTGATGGTGTTGTTGTGCATGAAGAATGGAGAGAGGAAGGAGGTAGTTTTATGTAGGAGGGAGAGAGGAGGTTTGCATTGGGATTAGGGCCAGCCATGTGCACTTTCTAGGGATGGAGGGAAGGTTCTTCATGAAAGAATGGAGGGCTAGGATAGCTTTGGTTTGAATGGAGGGTGGATGATGTAGGGGAAAAAAGTGGCATGTAGTACAACCAAATGGAAGGAAAATCATGGTGGACCGTTCAACAATGAAGGGGGGGGGGTTCTTCATGGCTTGGCTTCAATGGGAGGTGAACATCTCATTGTATTTTTGCATAAAAGTCCCTAACAATTGAGAATTTGCACAAACAATGGACTTTGGAATTGAATGAGAAAAAATACCATATTTGGTGTGATGTAGTAGATAAAAGGGTGTATGGTGTTTAGTATGAACCTTGAGGGTGTGAGTGGAGATTTGGGTTGGTGTTGGGTCTAGTTTTGGGTTAGGTTGGGTCCTTACACTAATTTAATTAAAATTAGTGTAAATGGTGTTCTTTAATTAATTGGGAATGCATAGGGTTAAAATTGGGTGGAACACAAGTGTCATGGATGTAGAAGACTCAGAATAGAATATTGTCATAAATTAGGTTTCACAAAACGGGTCGAGGTTGTGTCTCCAATCTCGATTGGAACGAAAAAAGATACAAAGTTGGATTTATTTGGATTTAAAAATAAAAATTTGTAACGAATGTTGTGCGACTAAAATGAAGCACAAGAGAGGGTATCTATGAGTTACACAAAGGTCAGAATGGAAACCTGGCACGTCTAGGAAAAGTGTGTAAAATTTGTTTGAAAGCAAATGCTAGTGTAGCGCCCCAAATATCAAAGCAACGGTAGGGTGCACAAAGTGATACGCATATTGTGTACATTAATCTAAAACACTATGTTCTAATTCTAAATGACTTCAAACTAACCCTAGTCTCTCTATCTAAGCCCGGTAGACCTAAATTTGGTCGAGGGGATTTACAATCTACCCAACTTATAAGAATTTCGTTCTCGAAATTAAAATAAAGATATAATAAGCTATAAATTATCAAGCAATGCTACGGACATTCCTAGGCCTTCGAAGAGATGGGAAAAACGCTGCCGAATATCATCGTCGCGTTCCCAGGTCGACTCGCCTGATGCATGATGCCTCCATACGACACGAACTAGAGGGATAGTCTGACCTCGCAACACCTTCTCCCTTCTGTCCAGAATCTCTACAGGCTCCTCCTGATATGACAAACTCGGCCCGACAGTGATCTCCGAGTGGTCAAGCACATGACTCAGATCTGGAATGTACCTCCTTAGCTGAGATACATGGAAGACGTCATGAACTCCTTCTAATGTCTGTGGCAATGCTAATCTATAAGCAACCTCTCCGATGCACTCCAGCACATCGAATAGTCCGATGTACCTCGGACTCAGCTTTCCTCTGCCTCCAAACCTGATGGTCCCTCAGGTAGGCGAGATATTTAGAAACACATGATCTCCAACCTGGAACTCTAGGGGTCGTCGATGCGCGTTTGTCCAATGCTTCTGTCTATCCTGTGCTGCTCGCAGGTGCCCTTGGATCTTCTTTACCTTCTCCACTATACGAACAACCTACTCTGGACCAAGTATCTGTCTCTCGCCCACATCACTCCAATACACTGGAAAATGACACTTCCTGCTATACAACACCTCATAGGGAGCCATCTGAATGCTCGCTTGATAGCTATTGTTGTAGAAAAATTCGACCAAATGTAAATGGTCCTCCCATGATCCACTGAAATCGAGCATGCATGCCCTCAATATGTCCTCCAGTGTCTGAATAGTGCGCTCGGACTGGCCATCCGTCTGCGGGTGATATGATGTGCTGAACTTCAGGCGGGTACCGAGACTCCCTTTCATACTCCGCCAAAAGTAAGATGTGAACCTCGTATCCCTGTTAGACACTATACTGACTGGCACTCCATGCAGTCTCACGATCTTCCTCATATACATATCTGCTAAGACCTCTGTTGATTGCCCAACTCTGAAGGGTAAAAAGTGAGCGGACTTGGTGAGTCGATTTACGATCACCCATACCGTATTGCGACCACTGGGACTCCTCGGAAAGCCCGCAACAAATACATGAAGGGACACGAATGTGTCGACATGGAGAACGACCCAACATGAAGGCTGAGATGAGTTCAAACGCAGATACAAATTTCACTATCGAGTCCGGGTGATGCCTAATACCTAGGGTATAGATAAGGAAGTCCAAAAATGGGTCGGGTCCAAAAATCGGTGTTTTAGGCGGTGCGATGATTGAAGACGGGGCCTAAAAAAGCCAGAAATATAGCCAAATTAGATTGGGCCAAAAACTGACAAATTATATATAAAATTAGGCTAAAACGATGCCATGATTCCAACGGTGCTGTCGATTCGTGATGCACTGGTCGTATTTCAAAAATTGGTTTCCGATTCAAGGATTTTTAATAAAATTTACGTTTTGATTGGCCATATTTGGCCTCAAATTTGAGCAACCAACTAATTGAATAAAGGCAAAATTTAACATGGTTAAAGAGAGACTACCCGAGACCAGTAGAATATCCATTGACAAAATTTAACTAGCTGTGAATAGGCGAAAACGGTTCACAGAACGGAGCTACGACGATCACACATATAGATATGCGAAGTTGACGTTGCAAAACTGTCAAAATAATTCATTTTTAATGGGTCCATGCCACACTCAATTACATATTTGGTATTTCTTGTATTTCTAGAATTTTTTTTTTTGATAATGTATTCTTGCTATATTTTTCAGTGTTGGTTCCTGTCATTTTATTTATTGTTATTTTCTTGTTGTTGAGAGAGACTACCCGAGACCAGTAGAATATCCATTGGCATTGCCGTAGACCCAGTTTAGGATCTGCATGAAGAATGGACACTTGATTCGGTTCATTTGATTGAACCCATGACTAAACCATTTCTCTCTCTTCTTAGTATATATATGAGTATTTTCTCTCTCCTCACTCATTCTTCTTATTTTACTCCTCCTTCTTTCTTCTTCCTCCCCTTTAAGCTCCCTCTAGCCAAACCCTAGCCCTAGGTATAAGTTTATGTGACTTGGATCGTGAGAGGTAGAGGCTAGGAGCTACCAAAGGTAAGTACATCTTGCTCAATGGTGAAGTCTTAATTTTCAGATTTTTATTATATATGTTGTTTTAAAAAATTGATTTGATAAAAAATATTTTTCTTGTGTTCCTCATCATTTTTAGTT